>PVKV010041862.1:0-11132 GCA_004027835.1 Alouatta palliata
CGAAAACAGCTGCACCGGCCAAACCAGCCGCGCCGGCCAAACCAGGTGCACTGGCGACCCGTGGGGCTCCTCCCCCTGGGAATCTCCTGGTCTGTGGGCAATAAAAATCCGTCTGGGAATGTGGCGTCCACTCACCCTCCACGCTTTCACTGGGAGCTGCAATCCTCAGCTGCTCCTAATCGGCCATCTTGGATCAGTCTCCCGACTGTCTATACTTTTAACTCTCTCCTCCACTTTCCTGTGTAGAGTTCTGTTAGGTTTCCACATTTTGTTTATTGCCTTGTATTTTCATGAGTGCTTGTTTAAATTTTTTTTTTTTTCTTTTTGAGATGGAGTCTCAGTCTGTAGCCCAGGCTGGAGTGCAGTGGCGCAATCTTGGCTCACCACAGCCTCTGCCTCCCAGATCCAAGTGATTCTCATGCCTCAGTTCCCCAAGTAGCTGGGATTACAGGCATGTACCAACATCTCCAGCTAGTTTTTTTTTGGTATTTTTAGTAGAAACAGTGTTCTCCATGTTGGCCAGGCTGGTCTCAAACTCCTAACCTCAGGCAATCCGACCACCTTAGCCTCCCAAAATGCTAAGATTACAGGCACAAGCCATGGCGCCTGGCCTGTTTAAACTTTCTTATCTCCTTGACAAGAGTATAATGCTCAAAAGAGCAGGGATATATCTTATGACTCAACCACCAAGACTGGCAGCATGGTATGCAGTCTGCTCTCCATATCAGTGGGTTCCATGTCTGTGGATTCAACTAACTGTGGATTGAAAATATTTGGGAAAAAATTTCTGCAAAGTTCCAAAAAGCAAAACTTGAATTTGCTGCACGCCAAGTACTGCACTGCATCCACACACATCAAGTCATGTGTAGGCATTGTAGTAGGTATTTTAAGTAATCTAGAGGTGATTTAAAGTATATAGGAGATGTACATGGGTTATTTGCAAATGCTATATCATTTTATACAAGGACTTCAGTATCCTTGGATTTTGGTATCCGTGGAGAGTCCTAGAACCAACCTTCCAAAGACATCGTATGTATGTACAGATATACAACTATATATGTAATAAGAGATAATTGGGAACTCAACAGTCGTCTGGCGAGTTGGAAAATCCTGGAATCCTGTAATGAAAATCCTAGCTTTGTCATTTACCAGCCGTAACGATGTAACCTTGGTTTTGCTATTTGCCCTCTGCCAGCCTCAGTTGCTGCATCTGTAAAATGCGGTTGTTCTCTGCTATTGTCAGTATTGTTGGTGTGGTTGTGGTGGTGTTGGCAGTCTCCTTTTACTCCATAACTGGAGGAATAGCCATGTCTGCGGCAAGAGACAATTTTTTATTTAAGAAATCTTGCCAGGCATGGTGGCTCACACCTGTAATCCCAACACTTTGGGAGGCCAAGGCAGGCGGATTGCCTGAGGTCAGGAGTTCGAGACCAGCCTGGCCAACATGGTGAAACCCCATCTCTACTAGCAATAGAAAAATTGGCTGGGCATGGTGGGACATGCCTGTAATCCCAGCTACTCGGGAGGCTGAGGCAGAAGAACCACTGGAAACCAGGAGGCAGAGACTGCAGTGAGCCAAGATCACACCACAGCCAGGTGTGGTGGCTCATGCCTATAATCCTAGCACTTTGGGAGGCTGAGGCAGCTGGATCACTTGAGGTCAGGAGTTTGGGACCAGCCTGGCCAATGTGGTAAAACTCCATCTCTACTAAAAATACAACAATTAGCTGGGTGTGGTAGTGCATGCTTGTAATTCCAGCTACTTGGGAGGCTGAGGCAGAAGAATTACTTCAACCTGGGAGATGGAGGTTGCAAGAAGCCAAGATTGCACCACTGCACTCCAGTCTGGGTGACAGAGTGAGAATCCATCTAAAAAAAAAAGAAAAGAAAAGAAATCTTAACTATATCATTAAACTCTTCAGAAAATTTATTGACACTTATCACTGTATTCTTTTGAAGTTTTTCTTTCAAACTCCTAAAAAAAAAATACGAGAAGGCAATAAACACAAAGGAAAGGAAATAGTTATAATATATATGTTCACTCTTAAAAATCCGAACAAATGATACAACAAAAGTATTTGCTGACAAATATCACTCTGTAATCTTTGATGGGTATTCAACCTCAGTTATGAACCATATGTCAGATGTGGGGATGATTTTATGGTTCCTTGCAGTCTTGATAAAAGTCTTTAACCCCATGACACTTGCATCAGTGAAAGTTCAAAACTACCTTCAGTCATTTCAAATATGACAACATTGACGTTTTTTGCTATTTTGAGTCTATTCTGCAGCATAGAGGTATACCAAAAAGGCATCTGAGTAGCCATATGGCAGTCTTGAGATGTGCTAATATTTGCATACCTGCATGACTCTCTGATTCTCACATGCCAAAACAATTAAAGAACCAGATGTAGGTTAAAAATTGTCAAGCTTTTTTTATTCTTTCTAAGTCATTGCATACAATTTTTATGCATAATTTGTTTACCATTATGCAAACTTTAGTATCTTGTTTACCACCGTTCAGATGAACTATTCCTATTTAGGAAAGTTTCTGAGATTCTATGAACCGATCGAGGGAGCGATTTCAAAATACAAAGAGTAGAGATTATTCAGTTAAAGAGGAATTTATGATCAACAATGAGTTTGTGCAATAAATGCTCAGGGAAGTGAACAGTTGAACTTACTCAGAACCTGTCATTCATCTGAACATTCCTTGCTTATTGAGCAAATAACACATTCCAGGCACTTCACTGGGCACTGACAGTAGATCAATTGCTTTTACTATATGTTGTCTTTCACATTTGTGATCCTTAATTAAGATGATCTAATTAACAAATCAAAGAGGGAAACATTGCCATTCCCAAAGATTGGTCTAAACATGAAGAAAAGAGTGTAAAAATCAATCTCTCAACTATTGTCCCTTTGACTTCCTAGCCACAGTCTTTAAAGCTTTTCAGTACCTGTGCCTCCCTGACAGCACTATTTCATTCTCCCCACTTTTCAAGATGTTAAATATATTGTCTTATGTAAAGTCAATTAGGCAAAGCTTCTGAGTGGTAAATGCATACTTGATTCAGTCCTTTTTAAACTTTTATTTCTCTATTTTGTTGCCATTCTTCCCAATCTTAGAAGTTTCTTTCCACTATATCTCCACTAAATCAAGACTGCTTTTCTCAAACGCAAGCGATAGATTCATTTCTCCCAGGAAATCCTTTTACGCATGGCTCGAGTAACGATGTTCATTCAAATAAAGGACATTCCAATCACTGTCATACAATATCTAGATCATTCTAAAATATAAATGTCCTTAGTAAATATTCATTTATTATGCACCTTGCATAGAGCAGTTACATAATTAATATCTGGTGAATGCATAAAATTCCCTTTAATTTCTCATATCTTTAGATGAAGTCTTTCCAATATACTATCATTTTTCTATCACTGTACATTTTAACACTCCAAACAGGAAAATAAATCAATTACAAAGTTATAAAGACCATTAGCAACGTTAAGAAAAATTATGTGAAAAAATGTTGGCAAGATGGTGGAACTGAATTTTCCGGCGCTCATGCCTCCTACAGAAACGTTGATTTGAACAAGTATCCATGCATGAAAATACCTTCATAAGAGGCAAGGAAACCGAGTAAGAGATTACGGCACCTGGGTGTGGCACAGAAATGAGAAAGGCAAATTGAAGAGGGTCAGAAAGAAAGTTTCACATTACCCACGTCACCTCTCCCCCATGTCCAGGCAGCACAGACTGGAAAGGAGATACCTTCTGCTTGAGGGAAGGAAAGGAAGGGGTTCATTTTGCTTTGAACCCCACTACCCATTCTATTCCAGTAAAACCCAGCACTGGGCAGGTCCACATGGACCCAGACTCTGGCTCAGTACCCACAGACCACACTTCCAGGCCCAGCACCAGGCTGGCACCCAGAGCCCAAGCCATCAAACCAGCACCTACAGGCCAGGGGCCCATCAGCCGAGATACAGGCACCAGGCTTTCTCAGCACCAGGCCAACCTCTGCGGCCCTAGGCTCCAGGCCAGCGTCCATGAACTGAGCCTCTAAGTCCACACCAGCCACAAACAGGATCTTGCAACCCCAAGTTCCAGGCCAGTCTGACAGATTAGGTATCACAGGGCTGGGTTCCACAGGCCAGGCTTCAGGTCCACCCCAACTGGGCCAGTTCCTGTAGCCCTAGTCATCCAGCTAGCACCCTTGGACCCATCCTCCAGGCTGACCCCTCCAAGTCTGGACCACAATCCCAAAAGACGCAATCCTGAATGCCATAATTCCAAATGCCAAAATCCTAAAAGATCAAAATTTCTAACATCTAAAATTTCAAACATCAAGCCAGGCGCGGTAGCTCACTCCTGTAATTCCAGCACTTTGGGAGGCCAAGGCAGGTGGATTGCCTGAGGTCACCTGTTCAAGACCAGCCTAGCCAACATAGTGAAACCCCATCTCTACTAAAAATACAAAAATTAGCTGATTGTGGTGGTGGGTGCCTGTAGTTCCAGCTACTCAGAGGTTGAGGCAGGAGAGTCACTTGAACCTGGGAGGTGGAGGTTGCAGTGAGCAGAGATCATGCCATTGCAATCCAGCCTGGGAGACAGAGGGAGACTCCATCTCGAAAATAAATAAATAAATAAAATTTCAAAGATCACAATTACAGGATAGTTGTGTCTTGTTAGATGAAATACACCTTGTTTTTTCCTTTGTTTGAAAATTAAGCATCATTTAAGGAGAGATTTATGGGTACAAGTTGACTTGTAGACTTACTTTCAGAGTCAACTTGATTGAATTAAGGAATATCTAGAAATCTAGCAGAAAATTATATGGGGTGTGTCTGTGAGAGTGTTTCCGGAGTAGATTAGCATTTGAGTCTGTGTGGGCTAGGTGGGGAAGATCTGCCCTCAGTTTTGTTGGGCACCGTCAATCAGCCAGGGTCCCAGAGAGAACAAATACAGAAGGTGAACTGGTCTCTGAGGGCTGGGAAAGTCTTTTCTTCTGCTTCGTTGGACATCAGAATTCCAGGCTTGCCAGCCTTTGGACTCCAGGACTTATACAAGCAGACACCTAGGTCTTGAGGCTTTCAGGCTTGGACTAAGAGTAACAACATCAGCTTCCCTGACTCTCAACATAAAAACATTGAAATTTCCTTCAATAAATAAAGAGATGACTTTTTTAATACATCTTCATTCGTGAAATATAAAATTTTCGCGATCTCAGCTCTTTGGACAACTGCATACACAGTAGTAACCTATTGTGGTTTTTTAATTGATCTTGCCAAAAGACTTAGATTGTCCATCATGGTATTTTAGATCACTGCAGTTATAAAGCTGGGTGCACACAACCAACCATAGTGATATGTGTTCATACATTTTGCTTTTTGATCTAAATCTTTATGAATATGATTCTCTGGTCATAACTGTTCTATTCGTGCTACTGTCAGTAGTAGACTTGAGTGCTTACGCTTGCAATAAGCACTTACAATAAGTCTCTTACAATAATATGTATGTTATCATTGTCTATTTTATTCTGTAAAGTGGCCTCTGAAGTGTTCTGTCGTGTTTTTATGTGTTTGTAAAGTAAATCCCCTTTTAAATGTAAATAATATCTTCTAAATAATTTTTAATTATTTTTTCAGAATTATATTTTTGGGATTCTGATCTTTCAGAATTTTAAACATTTGAGATTACGGCATTTGAGATTGTGTCTTTCAAGATTACCATTGGCCGACCTGTGGGAAGACACCAGGCCCACCTAGCAACATGCCAGCCCCTGTGGCTCCAAACTTCAGGCCTGCCCAAGATTTTAGAACCCAGAACTAGGCTGGCCCACAGAATCCTAGAATTTGAACTTGCTCCAGCTTGGCACCCCTGGCCTCATGCACTGTGCCTGCAGCTCCTGTGGACACAAGCTCTAGGCTTGCTTACTGCCAGGTGAGTCCCTGCAGTCTCACCCAACAAGCTGGCCCCTATAGCTCCATGCTTCAACAGACCCAGCTGGGGTCTGGTAGGCCTTGGTAGACAGACCAGCCCCCATGGACCAAGGCTCCAGGTTCACCTCAGTAGAGCCAAGACCCAGGGCCATTCCCATGGACTCAGATCCCAGGTGCACCCCAGTGGACCCAGGTACCAAGCCAGTCCCAGCTCCGGGCCAGTCCTTGCAGACTCAGGCTCAGAACCCAAACCACTAGATCAGCCCCTCTGGACCCAGTCTTCACAGATACAGGCTGCAAGTGCATCCTCCCTGTGAACCCAACTAACAGGTGGGTTCAGTGGCTCTGAGATGGACCCAGGCACTAAGGCAAACTTCCAGAGAACTCCAGCAGTAAGTCTGTCTGTGGATTATGCCAAACAGCCTGCCCAGAATCTCTGAATGGGCTGAATGGCAAAGAGCTTTCCCAAATAAAGTCAGTCTGCAAAAACTAGGACGTTCTCTCTTTTTTCAAATGTACAGACATCAGTGTAAGGCAACAAGAAACATGAAAGGCCAAGGATTTGTAACACCACCAAAAGAACACAATAATCTCCCAGTAAATGACTCCAAAAAGTAAAGATATATGAACTGCCTGATAAAGAATTCAAAATAATAGTTTTAAAAACAATAAGTGAACTTCAAAAACTACAAACAATTCAATGAAATCAGGAAAACACTCAATGACCAAAATTAGATATTTAATGGAGAGACTAAAATTATTTTTAAAACAATTCTAGAGCTGAAAATGATAATAAATGAAATGAGGAATGCAGTATAGGGCATCAACAGCAGAACTGATCAAGCAGAAAATAAAATCTGTCAACTTGTAGACAGCTCATTTAAAAATATACAGCCCGAGGAGAAAAAACTAAAAAGGAATAAAGAAAAATTACGGAATTTATGGAGCAGTATCAAAAGAGCAAATGCTTGAGTTATAGAAGTTTCAAAAGAAGAAGAGAGAGGGCAAGCAGTAGAAAGTTTATTTTTAGAAAATACAAGCAGATAACCTTCTAAATGTAAATACACAGGAAGATCAAAAGTGTCCAATCAGAGTCAATCCAAACAAGGTTACATCGATACATACTATAATCAAACTGTCCAAAATCAAAGACAATGAGAATATCCTAAAAACAGAAACAGAAAAGAAGCAAATCATGTATAAGGGAGTTTTAATAAGGCTAGCAGCAGATTTTTAAGCAAAAGCTTTGCAGGCCAAGAGAGAGTCAAATGATATATTTAAAGTGCTCAAGGCGGTGGGGAAGAACTATTAAGTAAGATTACTGTATCTAGAAAAGTTATTCTCAGAAATGATGGAGAGACAATGAATTTCACAAAAAAATAAAAGCTTAGGGAGTTTACCACCACCTGACCTGTCTGACAGGAAATGCTAAAAGGAGATTTTCAAGTCAAAAGAGAAAGACATTAATTAGGAATATGAAAATATAGAAAAGTATAACATATACTGGTAAAAGTAAGTACACAGTCAAAATCAGAATATTCTAATACTATAACAGCGGTGTGTAAATCACTCATATCTTTAATATGAATGCAAAAAGATCAAATCATTAAAAACAATGATAGCATAATAATTTCTTAAAGGATACACAATGTGAAAAGAAATAGATTGTGACCCCCAAAAGACAAAAAGGGGAGGATAAAATAAAAATGTTGAATTTTTCAACGTGATCAAATTTAAGTTGTTATCAGCTTAAAATGACCTATTGTAACTATAAGATGTTTTACCCAATGGTAACCACAAAGCCAAAACCCACTGTAGATACACAAAAGATTAAAAAAATAATAATAAGGAATCAAAGTATAAAACTAGAGAAAATCAACTAATCACAAAGAAAGACAGGAAGAGAAGAAGAAAGAATGAGGAGGAAGAAAGGAAAGGAAAGGACAGGGAAGGGAAAGGGGAAGGGGGAAAGGGGAAAGGGAAAGGAGGGCAAAGGAAAGGAAAGGGAGGGAGAGGTACGAAGACTGGGAGAGAGGGAGGGTAGAAGGGAGAAAAGGAAAAGAAAAGAAAGGGGAAAAGGAAAGATCAACCAAATTGAAAAGGAAGAAGTTAATTTGTTTCCATGTGCAGATAGCATGATCTCATATATAGAAAAGTTTAAAGACTCCACCGAAAAACTGTTAGAACTATTAATTCAGTTAAGTTGCAGGATACATAATTAACATACGAAAACAGGAACATTTCTATATACTAACAATAAACTATCTGGAAAGAAATCTAGAAAACAATTCCAGTCACAATAGCTACCAAAAAAATACAATAAAATGATTAGAAATAAATTTAACCGGAGGATCCAAGATGGTGGATTAGACACAACTCCAGTGCACAACACCCAGCAAAAGAGACGCAGAAACCCAGAGATCTCCTAGCTCCAACCGAGGTACCAGGTGCATTTCAACGGGTCTGGTCCGAGGGTGAGCAAAGCCCACTCAGAGCAGACTGAGGCGAGGAGGGGTGCTGCTTCACCCAGAAAGTGCATCTGACCCGCGAGTCAGAGGCTCCACCTCTGGCGCTCCGGGTCCAGATACAGCGCTTCCCCCAAAGCCTCAGCAATACACAGAACAGGGGATCTTTGCCAGTCAAGTGCCAGGAATTACAAGTGCAGAGTTGAATAAGAGTCTGCAGCCTGAGCTATCGCCCCCTCCCCCTGCCCAGAGAGAGAGGGAGCTGTAAGTGGGAGCAGCTGGGCGGCCCCTACCCCATGACCAGAGAGAGAGAAAGCTGAAAGGGGGAGACTGCTGGGTGCAGCTAGGCGGGTCCCTACCCTCCCCCACAAACCCCAGAGGGCTGAAGCTCTGACTCTAGTGGGTTGCGTAGCCAGTGCCACAGTCTGAGAGGAATCCTGAATGATCCAGCCCAGTGGAGGAAGGGCACAACCCACCACTAGAGGGGTGGGACTGGACTACATGTTTTAACAAAAAAACACAGGAAGCCTACGTAGCAACGGGACGGCGTTCTTGACAATCCAGCAGTGTCTACAGGTCAGCGGTAGAGGCGGGCCTAATCTCCCAGCATAAACAAAAAAGACACAGGAATCTTCCCTAGTAACCTGAAGGAGTCCCTAGAAACCCAGTAGTGCCCCCACAGGCAGACAAGCGACCTCATCAAGCAGCTCTCTGACACCACAGCCAGGTAAATCCACAAACATGGGAAAAAACCAGCGCAAAAAAGGTGAAACCACCAAAGACCAGAACACCTCTTCTCCTTCAAGGGATCACAATTCCTCAACAACACAGGATCACAACTTGACTGAGAAGGAGTGTGAAGAATTAACGGAAACAGGATGCAGAAGGTGGATAATAACAAACTTTTCAGAGCTAAAGGAACACGTTCTAACTCAATGCAAAGAAACCAAAAACCTTGAAAAAAGGTTAGACGAAATGCTAACTAGAATAACCAGCTTAGAGAAGATCATAAACGACCTGATGGAGTTGAAGAACACAGCGCGAGAACTACGTGAAGCAAACACAAGTTTTAATAGCCGAATCAATCAAGCAGAAGAAAGGATATCAGAGATTGAAGATCAACTCAATTAACTAAAAAGAGATGGCAATACAAGAGAAAAAAGAGTGAAAAGGAATGAACAAAGCCTCCAAGAAATATGGGATTATGTGAAAAAACCTAATTTACGCTTGATTGGTGTACCTGAATATGACGGGGAGAATGAATCCAAGCTGGAAAACACACTCCAGGATATTATCCAGGAGAACTTCCCAAGCCTAGCAAGGCAGCCCAAATTTCAAATTCAAGAAATACAGAGAACTCCACAAAGATATTGCTCAAGAAGAGCAACCCCAAGGCACATAATCATCATATTCACCAGGGTGGAAATGAAGGAAAAGACGCTAAGGGCAGCCAGAGAGAAAGGTCAGGTCACCCACAGAGGGAAGTCAATCAGACTCACAGCAGATCTCTCAGCAGAAACTCTACAAGCCAGAAGAGAGTGGGGGGGCCAATATTCAACATCCTTAAAGAAAAGAACTCTCAACACAGAATTTCATATCCAGCCAAACTAAGTTTCATAAGTGAAGGAGAAATAAAATCCTTTATGGACAAGCAATTATTGAGAGATTTTGTCACCACCAGACCTGCCCTACAAGAGCTCCTGAAAGAAACACTAAGCATTGAAAGGAACAAATACTAGTCACTGCAAAAGCAAACCAGTTGGCAAAGACCAAAAATGCAATGAAGAAAATGAGTCAACTAATGAGAAAGAAAACCAGCCAGTAACAAAATGGCAGGATCAAATTCACACATAACAATATTAACATTGAATGTAAATGGCCTAAATGCCCCAATCAAAAAACACAGACTGGCAAAAAATTTTTTGCAACCTACCCATCTGACAAAGGGCTAATATCCAGAATCTACAAAGAACTAAAACAGATATACAAGAAAAAAACAAACAACCCCATTCAAAAGTGGGCGAAGGATACGAACAGACACTCTTCAAAAGAGGACATATATTAGGTCAACAAACATACGAAAAAATGCTCATCATCACTGGTCATTAGAGAAATGCAAATCAAAACCACACTGAGATATCATCTCATGCCAGTTAGAATGGCGATCATTAAAAAATCGGGAGACAACAGATGCTAGAGAGGATGTGGAGAAATAGGAACACTCTTGCACAGTTGGTGGGAGTGTAAATTAGTTCTACCATTGTGGAAGACAGTGTGGCGATTTCTCAAGAATCTAGAAATAGAAATTCCATTTGACCCAGCAATCCCACTATTGGGTATATACCCAAAGAACTATAAATCATTCTACTATAAAAACACATGCATATGTATGTTCATTGCAGCCCTGTGTACAATAGCAGAGACCTGGAACCAACCCAAATTCCCATCAATAATAGACTGGACAGAGAAAATGTGGTACATATACACCATGGAATACTATGCAGCCATAAAAAAAGATGAGTTCCTGTCATTTGTAGGGACTTGGATGAATCTGGAACCATCATTCTCAGCAAACTGACCCAAGAACAGAAAGCCAAGCACCGTATGTTCTCACTCATAGGTGGGTGTTGAACAACAAGAACACGTGGACTCAGGGAGAGGAGCATCACACACAGGGGACAGTTGGGGGCAGTAGGGGAGAGACAATGGGGGGTGGGGAGG
>PVKV010041863.1:0-11132 GCA_004027835.1 Alouatta palliata
AGCAATCCCATTACTGGGTATATATCCAAAGGATTATAAATCATTCTACTATAAGGACACATGCACACGAATGTTCATTGCAGCACAGTTTACAATAGCAAAGACCTGGAACCAACCCAAATGCCCATCGATGATAGACTGGACAGCGAAAATGTGGCACATATACACCATGGAATATTATGCAGCCATCAAAAACGAGTTTGCGTCCTTTGTAGGGACATGGATGAACCTGGAAACCATCATTCTCAGCAAACTGACACAAGAACAGAAAATCAAACACCACATATTCTCACTCATAGGCGGGTGTTGAACAATGAGAACACATGAACACAGGGAGGGGAGCATTCCTTTGATGCCTGCTGGTGCTTTCTCTGGACAGATTAGCAAGTGCTGTCTCCAGTAAGGAAGGACTGGTGTTCTGCCATTGGGCAAATAGAGGCTAAGGCAGCATGTTACCCTCCATTTTCAGTGTCTTTAATCTCATAATCCTCAATATTTGGGGTAGAAATATTTTGTTTTTTTTTTCAGTACCCCTTTTAAAGCTTTACTTTTAGAAAGTTTTACATATTAAAATCCATGTTGGTAGCTTTGGGGAGATTTAGGTTAGAGGTTCTAAGGGAAAGAAATTGGCAAAGTGGGGAGTGTCTGGCAAGGGACCCTTGGGCCCCTTTCTCCCCCTCCTCCTCCTCCTACTCGGGCCCTGGCCACATGGAAAGCCCCTCCTCCCTCACAAGGAAGGTCCCTCAGCCCACTCCGTCTATTGTCCCGGCCCGGCCTGCACAACTTCAGCTGACGCAATTCCAGTCACCTTCCCTCCCGACAACCAACCTGCCCAATCGCCACCCGCCAGATCAGCTCTCCCACTCCCCCAGTCCCTCTACCCCTATAAAAACTGCAGAACAAAGAAAACCGGCGCGAGACTGCTGACTCTTCCCATCATGAATCCAGTCCGACCGGAGACTCTCCAATAAAGCCTGAACTTCTTTTCCGTCTGGTTAATTCGGTCGCACCTTGGGGTCCAGGTTATGAGGGTCCGGGCGGGTCAGACAGGGAGAAATAGATTGAAACAAGTAGAAAGGAACACATTTGGGTTCCCTATCTTATTGAATGAGTCTCTTAGTCCTGAGAATAACCAGCTTAGTTGAACAGGTGAGTCTGATTTCAGAAAGTAGTGTTATAGCTGAATTTTTATTAAAATTCAGTCTCTATGTGGTATGAGCACACTGGTATTTAGTTGGAGGCATTTTTTATGGAAAACAGAAAAGCAAAAGTTAATACCTAAAGCAGTCTGCAAACCGGTCTCTGAGTTTGGAAGGCAGTCAGCTGAGAATATTTTAGATTTCAGCTCAAAGCATTTTCAGTTTGAATGGGCAGGAAGTGGCAATTTGATAGATATTCCCAGATTGTCATTTGAATCAGGCATTCCACTGAACTTTCTGTACATAAATAAGTTGTTGTGATGATTTCTCCAAAGTTTATATCAGGTTGTCTAGCATTAACTTGCAGGACTTTAGGAAAATCAGTTTTGATGTGTAGGGATTTCAAGTCAAATGAGTGAATGGGAGAAAAATGGGAAGTTTTAGTGTGGAGACTCATAGTCAGATACTGGGAGAAACTAAAAATTCAAGACTCAGTCTAGATAATTAAAAAAAAAAAAAGCCCTCAAAAAACAATGGACAGGGCTAGAATCTAGTAACAGGTACACTATAGTTTTTAATTTTTTCTTGAAACACAATTTTTCTCTCTCTGGTCACCCATTTCTACCAAAGATCACAGTGAGTCCAATTCTGTTGTAAAATAAGTTTTAGCCTCATTATAGTGGGCTTGATTAGTTAGATAAACTGTAGCAAGGCTGGGCTCAGAGTCTCACATCTATAATTGCAACAATTTGGGAGGCCGAGGCAGGTGGATCACCTGAGGTCAGGAGTTCAAAACCAGCCTGTCCAACCTGGTGAAACCACATCTCGACTTAAAATACAAAAATTAGCTGGGCATGGTGGTGTGTGCCTGTAATCCAGTTACATGGGAGGCAGAGGCAGGAGCATCACTTGAACCTGGGAGGCAGAGGCTGCAGTGAACCAAGATCGCTTCACTGTACCCCAGCCTCGGTGACAGGGCAAAACTCCATCTCAGAACAAATGAATGAATAAATAAGTAAACAGACTGTAGCAGGAATAATGATTGACCTTATTATAGGTTCTTTTACATTTGGCTTTGCTGGAACTTGTCATAAGGAAATGACTTTTAAAATGCTCTCCAGATTAGGAAGTCAAGCCATGGACTCACCCTCAGATGTTAGCTGCAGTACTTGAGTTAATTCTTTTCTTGAAGTCCCCAGAATACTTAGTTTTCTGGTAAATGTTTTGGTTTTGCTTACAAAAATATACTTTACCCAATTTCTGCAAACCATAAATAGCGTTCTTTTTTTAAAAAAAAAAAAAGCTTTCTTGACTCTGGAAAACAAAAGAAAAGAAAATCAGCAATGTTTTCAACAAAAAGTCATGAAAATCATTTTAGTCCTGCATCAGTTCAGTCCTACATAATTAATTCTTGTTCTGCTTGATGTTAGGTTAGCAGTTTGAGTCCAGTTTTTAAGATTCGAGTTATTCAAATTCTTACCCAGTCTAATTATATGATTTTAGTGATGTCAGAAATCTGTACTAAGTATACTTAAAGTCTATTCCATGAGCCTTCTTGAAGACACTTTAGGATTTGCAGAGAGCTTTTGAGGAAAAAACAACAACAGAATAAAGCAGTAACACATCAAGAGTGTTTATTAGGGACCAGTTCTGTAGGCACTCTGCCTAGCAAGTACACAAATTCCAGACTCCCAGAAGGCAAAAAGATGTTCAGTGCATCAGATGGATAAGAAGACAGTTTTATCCGTGAAGGAAAAAAATTCCTGTCTGTCTAGGGAAGTGTTTACCAGCAAGGGCTAATCCTGCAAGCAGCCTCTACCCTGCGATGTTAACTCTTTTATGCACATAAGCTGATCCTGAATTGTTGCTGGTTTGTGTGTACTTCTGCTGGAGACTCAGAAGAATACTTTTGAAATAGTGTTTCAGAGAATTTGGGGGCTATTTTGGCTTAAATTGAGACTTAGTTCTATTTCAGTTAATACCTTGTTATGGGTCAGTTTTCTGGAAAGAAAAGATTTTCTTTCTCTGTCCCCAGTCATACTGTGACTCACTCCAGTTTCCAGCTCTGACCCCATAGGTTCAGTTATTCTATGTGATATTTGTATATATTATATATCTTTCATATTATAAATCATGATATATGTATGTATACATGATAAGTGCATACCTACACTGATGGATGAATCAGTACAGAAAGCATGTTAGAATTCCTGTTCAGAAATGAAACCTATAGAAGTTTCCTCAGCAGTTAGAAGCTGTCTGGTCTCTACTCCAAATACAAAGATGGACAGTAGCTAAGTATGAAGCTTTTCCTGAGCATAATTGAAGAATAGACAGGGAGATCTCCCTTGCTTGAAAGAAGTAGCAACAGAACTTCCTGTTTTGGAAGATGAACTTTTCTGACTTTTGGTATTATAGTGAATTTCTTTTCATTTTTATTTTTCTTGGATCATTTCAGTGAGAATTTGAGATGGGCAAAAAAAAAATATATATATATATGTTCTCAGTTCTAGATGTTGTACTCAATAAAACTATTGTGGATTTATTAGAAACACACATTTTTAAATATTGTTCATAATTATATGACTTTAATGTCTTCCAAGATAAATATTTGAACTTAGAGAAGTGTTACACCTGAGTTTGAGCAGTGTAGTATTGAGGTTAAGGGAACAGGCTCTGGGACCAGGCTCCGTAAATTAGAATCTTAGTTTTGATAGCATAGGCATTGGACATGTGACATAATCCCTGCTTCCCTCGATTTCTTTATGACGGATAGAAAATCTTAATGATGTTGAGAGATTTAAATGAGTCACTATTTGTACAGTGTCTGTCATGACATTTGATACTTAGTAACTGCAAGATAAGTGTTGGTGAACTAAAAATAAATATAACTGATATAAAAACTTGTACCAAGAATTGATACCAAATAATGGTATTTCTTAAATAGTTGCAATATGTTTCAGTTATTTAAATAACCATTTTTGTGTCTTTCTCTTCTTATTTTTTTTACAGCTTATCGTGAACCTCATTATTATTATCAGTTCACAGCTCGATATCATGCAGCTCCATGCCATAGTATTTATAATACCTCTTTCGAGAAGAAACTTCTTCAGATTTTAAGCAGACTGGTTCTTGACCTTTCATGTGAAATTTCCTTACTTAAGTCTGAATGCCATCATGTTAAAATGCAAAAAGCTGGTTTGCAAAATGAATTGTTCTTTACATTTTCAGGTAAGTCCATACAGTTCTTTAGAAAAGCAATTTGAGAACACATAACTAATAGTTAAATGTTGTCAATTACTCACAGCATTTTTACAATATAAACACTGTACATCTGAATATATTTTGTTCTCTACTTTGACTTAGTGCTTATCACCCCTCAAACAGAATTCTGTTTCATGTACTAATGAAAAGTTTGCTCTCTCAATAACTTACACTATTATGATAATTTACTATACAGTGGAATTTACTATAAGGAGTGTCATATTTACAATGATTTAATTTATAAAATCATCTAATTGTAAGGTGGATTAATATAGACAAGAAGAACCATTCAGCTTAGTGTGCTTTTCTTAGTAATGTGGAGGCCTAATATTTTCTGGAAAACAAAGAATTGGACTTTATAATGGTTTGTTTCTGAAGGAGCACTTAGGAATGCCCATCCATGTGTTTTTAAGGGGTCCCAGTGGCAGTAGGGCACCCCTCCCATTTTCATCTCAAATGAAATGTTACTACTTGCTAGTTTCTTCTTCCTTCCTCCTTTTTTTAGGGTTTTTTTTTTTTTTTCTGCTATCAGACTTTGATTGTATTTACCCACTTCCCTACTTTCCCTTCTCACTTTTTTTTTTTTTGGCCGTCTAGGATTGAAGTTTAGAAACACAACTGAGAGGCATGAAGCTTTAAGGGAAAAGAACCAGAGAAGTTCAGCCTCATTTTCTTTCTTTTATCTCCCTTACTTCTGTTTCCTTCTCTCTTCCCTTCTATTCTCCCCTTTCCTTCTCCTCTGCCCTCCCCTTCCCTCCCCTCTGCTGGCTACTCTACTTCCCTTCTCTGGCCTCTCCCTCCTTCTCTCTTCTCTTCTCCAGAAATACATTGAGAGTTTTTCTCCAGCCTCTGAGACTAATTACCAGAAAGAGAATCTTTCTTTATTTCTTCAAGGATTTATTATTAGCATTCATAGGATTTATGGAGTCTTTGTTCCATGGTCTGTTTAATAGGTAGATCAGTCCTTAGAAAACCTGAAAGTGTGACTCACTTTGGGTTCAGCACTTTGGGAGGCCAAGGCAGGTGGATCACTTGAGGTTAGGAGTTTGAGACCAGCGTGGCCAACATGGTGAAACTTCCCTGTAATAAAAATGTAAAAAATAACCAGGCATGGTGATGTGGGCCTGTAGTCCTAGCTACTTAGGAGGCTGAGGCAGGAGAATCACTTGAACCCAGGAAGTGGAGGTTGCAGTGAGCTGAGATCGTGCCACTGCAGTCCAGCCTAAGTGACAGAGTGAGACAAAAAATAGAAAGAAAGAAAGAGAGAAAAAGAAAGAAAGAGAAAGAAAGAACAAAAAAGAAAGAGAACCTGAAAGTGTACTGAAACTCATAAAAGAAATGATATCCAATAGAAATGAAGCATTGCGAGCTTGATTTGCATTTCCCCAAAGGCAAATGTTGTTGAACATCTTTGCATGCTTTTTGGTCATTTATGTTTCTTCTTTGGAGAAGTGTTTGTTCAAGTCCTTTGCTCAATTTAAAATTGGGTTGTGTGTCTTTTTGGTGGTGTTGTAAAAGTTCTTTATATATTCCTAATACTGGATTCTTATTAATATGTGGTATGCAAATATTTCTTCCATTTTATAGGTTGTTTTCTCACTTTCTTAATAATGTCCTTTGATGCCCAATTGATTTTAATTGTGATGAAGTCCAATTTACCTATTTTTTCCTTGTGTTTCTTGTACTTTGGGTAATGTTTATAAGAATATATTGCCAAATCTGAGGTCATGAAGATTTACCCCTTCTGTAGTTTTAGCTGTTACATTTAGGTCTAAGATTCATTGTGAGCTAATTGTGTATATAGTATAAGGTATGGGTTCAATTTTATACTTCATATTTTGCATGTGGCTATCCAGTTGCCCAAGAACATTTGTTGGAGAGACCATTCTTTTCCACATTGAATTGTCTTGGCACCCTTGTTGAAGGTCAGTTTACCAGAAATATATGGGCTTATCTCAATTCTCAAGTCTATTGCATTGTTCTGTTTTTCTGTTCTTATTTCAGTACACCATTCTGATTACTGTAGCTTTGTGGCACTTTTGAAATTGAGAAGTGAGAGTTCCCTAAATTTTGTTCTTCCTTTTTAACTTTGTTTTGGTAATTTGAGATTGATTGTAATTCCATATGATTTTTAGCATCTCCTTCCCCATTTGTGATGAAAATCACCATTGGAGTTTTGATAGGGATTGCATTGGATCTGAACGTACCTTTGGATATTATTGCCACCTTAACAATATTAAGTCTTTTTATCTGTGAACACAGGTTAGCTTTGCATTTATTTAGAACTTGTTTAATTTCTTTCAGCAGCATTTTACAGTTTTCATTGTGTAAGTATAGTCCTGTAACTCTTGGCAAATTTATTTTGAAGTATTTTATTATTTCTGATGCTATTATAAGTAGAATTTTCATAGTTCCCTTTATATGTTATTCATGGCAAGTGTATAGAAATACACTGGGTTTTTAAAAATGGATTCTGCACCCTTGGTTGAATTCCTTTATTAGCTCTAATAGTGTTTTTTGGCTTTGTTTTGTTTTGGGGAAATATTTAATAGTTGTTATGTAGAAGATCAATGTTGTCTGTGACTAGCAATATTTTTACTTAGCCCTTTCCACCCTGGATAAATTTTCCACATTTTTCTTGCAAAATTGTTCTTGCTTTAACTTCCAGCACGATGTTTAGTAGAAGGGGCAATATTGGCATCTTTGTCTTGTACTTGATCTTAGGAGGAAAGCTTTCAGTCTTTCCCTGTTAAATATGGTATTTACTGTGGGTTTATAATTAAAGGATTTTTTATTTTGTTAAATACTACTTTTATATGAAATAAGATTATTAGTGTTTTTTATTTTCACCCTGCCTTCTGTTAATGCAGTATACTCTATTTTGATTGCTATATATTGAACAACCTTTGCTTTCCTGGAACATACCCTACTTGGTCATGGTATATTCTTTACTATACTACTGGAATTGGTTTGTTATATTTTTATCAAGAATTTTTGCATTAATAATGGATATTGACCTGTAATCATATCATTTTCTGGCATTGGTGTCAGGGTAATGCTAGCTTCATGATGTGAGTTAGGAAGGATTACCTCTTCTTCTCTTCTTTTGGAAGAAAGTGAGATGAATTTTATTTAATTCTTTTTTGACTGATAGAATACATCACTGAGGCTTTTGGGTTCTGGGTTTTTCTTTGTTGGAAGGTTTTTGATTACTGATTCAAACTCCTTACTTAGTTATAGACGTATTCATATTTTCTGTTTCTTCTTGAGTCAGTTTTGGTAGTTTGTGTGTTTCTAGCTATTTGTTTATCTCATTTAGATTACTTAATTTATTGGCCTACGATGTTTATAGTATTCTCTTGTTACCCTTTTTATTTCTGAAAGATGGGTAGTAATGTCTCTACTTTGCTTTCTCTGTCTATGTGAATGTTTGTCAATTTTATTGTGTTTCTTCCAAAAGCCAATTTTTTTTTAAAATTTTCTTTTGGCTTTTTCTATTCTCTATTTAGTTCATATATTTTCTCCTCTTTATTAATTCTTTCTTTTTGCTCCCTCTGGATTTAATTCGTTCTTTTTCTATTTTTTTAAGCTGTAACGTTAAGTAATTGATTTGAGGTCTTTCTTCTTGTTAAGTATAGGTATTTATACTCATATATGTCCTTCTGAGTACTGTTTACAACCCATACTTCTTGGTATGTTGTATTTTTATTTTCATTCATCTGCAAGTACTTTCTAACTTCCCTTGTAATTTTTTTTGACCTGTTGGTTGTTTAGGAGTATGTTGTTCAATTTCCACATATTTGTGTACATTCTAGATTTCCTTCTGTTATGGCTTTCTGATTTCTTTCTTTTGTAGTCATAGAAGTCTAGTCCAAATGACCACCAGGATGGCTAAATAGTAGAAAGAAGAGATTTATTGGTGACATCAACTTACAGTCTGGAAAGATACAGTCTCTGTTGTGGACTGAAGGCACTCTGTCTTCCAAAAGGGTAGGGAGAGGTTGGGTTTTATGTCTCACAGGGTCCATATTAACAATAGAGTCTTATATATTCAGTTTGTTTTGGGGTAAAGCTATACAGTTGCCTTCAGTATTCAGTAACATACTATACAGGTTAGCCTAGTAGCAATAGCCTATACCATATAGCCTACCTGTGTGGTAGGCTATACCATTTAGGGTTTCTTTAAGTACAACCTATGATGTTTGCACAATAACAAAATTGCCTAACAACACATTGCTCAGAATGTGTCTCTATCATTAAGTGACACATGACTATATTTCTTATCTTCTGCTGTATTTGCATTAAATTTTCATTTTTTAGTTTCCCAAATGGAAACTTCAACTATTGAATTTAATTCTTTCTTCTTTTTTATGTATGTATTCAATGCTATTTCTCTCTAAGCACTGCTTTTACTGCATACCACAATTTTTGATAAGTTGTTTCACTTTCATTTAGTTGAAAATATTTTAGAATTTCTCTTTAGACTTCTTTTCTGGCCATTGTATTCTATATTAGTATGTTGTTTAATGTCTTAGTATTTTGGGGTTTGGCAGCTGTGTTTCTGTTAATGATTTCAAGATGAATTCCGTTGTGGTCTGAGAGCATACATTGTGTGATTTTTATTCTTTAAAATATGTTGAGGTGTTTTTTTATGGCCCAAACTGTGGTTTGTCTTGTGACTATTTTATGTGATCTTGACAAGAAAATGTATTCTGCACTCTTTGGATGAAATCTTCTTTACATATCTGTTGGATACAGTTGATTGATGGTGCCCTTCAGGTCAACTGTGTCCTGATTTTCTGCTTTCTGGATTTGTTAGTTACTGATACAGGGTGTTGAAGTCTCCATCTTTAATACTGTATTCTTCTATTTCTCCTTGCAGTTCTGTCATTTTTGTCTCACATATTGTTACTCCGTGTTATTACACAATACTCATTAGGGATTTTTATGTCTTTTTAGAGAATTGACACTTTTATCATTATATAATGCCTCTATCTATTCCTGATAATTTTGTTTGCTGTGATATCTGTTTTGTCTGAAATTAATACTGCTACTCCAGCTTTTTTTCCTGATAAAGTTAGCATAGTATGGTTTTCTTCATCGCTTTACTTTTAATCTTTCCATGTTTTCATATTTAAAGAGGATTTCTTTAAACAACATATGGTTGCTCCTTTAGCTCAAAGGAGTTTGTTATTACCCACCTTCTGAAGCCTACTTCTGTTAATTCGTCAAACTCATTCTCTGTCCAGTTTTGTTCCCTTGCTGGTGAGGAGTTGTGATCCTTTGGAGGGGAAGAAGTGTTTTGGTTTTTGAAATTTTCAGCCTTTTTGTGCTGATTTCTTCCTATCTTTGTGGATTTATCTACCTTTGGTCTTTGAAGTTGATGGCCTTCAGGTGGGGTCTCTGAGAGGATGTCTTTTTTGTTGATGTTAATACTATTCCTGTTTGTTAGTTTTTCTTGTAACAGTTGGGCCCCTCTGCTGCAGATCTGCTGGAGTTTGCTGTAGGTCCACTCCAGACCCTGTTTTCCTGGGTATCACCAGCAGAGGCTGCAGAACAGCAAAGATTGCTGCCTGATTTTTCCTATGGAAGCTGCTTCTTAGCAGGGCACTTGCCAGATACCAGCCAGAACTCTCCTGTATGAGGTGTCTGTCGGCCCCCACTGGGAGGTGTCTCCCAGTCCAGATACATGAGGGTCAGGGGCTCACTTGAGGAGGCAGCCTGTCCCTTATCAAAGCTCCATTGCTGTGCTTAGAGGTCTGCTGCTCTCTTCAGAGCTGTCAGGCAAAGACATTTAAGTCTGCTGAGGCTGTGCCCACAACTGCCACTCCCCCCAGGTGCTCTGTCCCAGGGAGATGGGGTTGTATCGATAGTTCTCTGAATGGGGTTGCTGCCTTTTTTTTTTCCGGAGATGCCCTGCCCAGAGAGGAGAAGCGGTGTGCTCTGCCCAGTTTGAATTTCCCTGAGGCTTTGTTTACACTGTGAGGTTGAAACTGCCTACTCAAGTCTCAACAATGGCCGACACCGTTCCCTCTGCCCCCCATCCCACCCCTCCCCTACCAAGCTGGAGTGTCTCAGGTTGTGCTAGCAGTGAGAATTTCAAGCCAGTGGATCTTAGCTTGCTGGTCTCCATGTGGGTGGGACCTGCCAAGCCAGACTACTTGGCTCCCTGGCTTCAGCCCCCTTTCTAGGGAAGTGAATGGTTCTTTCTTGCTGAGATTCCAGGTGCCACTGGGATATGGAAAAAAACTCTTGTGGCTAGCTCAATTTCTGTCCAAACAGCTGCCCAGTTTTGTACTTGAAACCCAGGACCCTAGTGGTGTAGGCACCAGAGGAAATCTCCTGATCTGCGGATTGTGAAGACTGTAGGAGAAGTATAGTATCTGGGTTGGAGTAATTAATAGCCTACCAACCAAAAAAAATCCAGGACCAGATGGATTCACAGCTGACTTCTACCAGAGGTACAAAGAGAAACTGGTTCCATTCCTTTTGAAACCATTCCAAACCATAAAAAAAGAAGGAATCCGGCAGGGCGCGGTGGCTCAAGCCTGTAATCCCAGCACTTTGGGAGGCCGAGGCGGGTGGATCACGAGGTCAAGAGATCGAGACCATCCTGGTCAACATGGTGAAACCCCGTCTCTACTAAAAATACAAAAATTAGCTGGGCATGGTGGCATGTGCCTGTAGTCCCAGCTACTCGGGAGGCTGAGGCAGGAGAATTGCTTGAAC
>PVKV010041864.1:0-11132 GCA_004027835.1 Alouatta palliata
AAAAAAAAAAAAAAAAAAAAAAAGAATCTGATACTGGTGGGATCTCGACCCCGGCTCTGGTGTCCACGCTCTTGACACCATCTCAAGAAGGAAGTCAAAGATGAGTCAGTAAATAGTTAAAGAAGAGATTTACTGCAAAGCAAAAAGTACACACTCAAGAATGGGGAGTTTGGGCAAACCCAAGAGAGAGGACAATGTGGTCTGGGGTTTCATCTTGATGGTTTCTTTAACCAAGGAGTGGAATAGTCATGAAAATTCCTAGGTAAAGGTTGAGATTTCTTGGTACTGTGATACCACCCATTTTTATATGAAATATTGGTGGTCTCAGAACTGTCCCGGCACTGGAGGGTGTGTTATTTAGTATGCTAGTGAGCATGTACTGAGGTCCTAGGTGAAATCTACATAGAATCCAGCTCCACATGGGGTCCAGCCAGTTCAGCCAGCTTGGTCTACACCCTGGTTTTTCAACGTCTTATCAGCTCATAGCCTCAAGTCATGTAAATCTGCTGCCTGGAATTCGTTATCCTGTGACCACCCTGTAGTATTCCTGTTTCAAATCTACTTGTAAATATTGAAATGGTCTTTCACTTGGGCATTCCAACCTTGTTTACTTCACAGTGTCTCCTGCGTTATAATCCAATAAACGGAAAGATGATCCAGGCGTTTGTTAAACACCTCACATAAGATGTATCCCAGGTATTTGTGCCAAATGTCGATTATTTTGTTTCTGTCTTTGCAGAATATAAAATACTAACATGAGGTAAGTGCTGAGGTCTGGAGAAGGCTGTGAGGAGATGACGTAGTCCAGTGCCACGCGTGAGTGTGTCCAATCGTCTCTTCTCGGGCATATTTTTCTACGATACTGAATTTGGAGGAAAAAAACTACAAGATTCATGAAACTGGACAACTGTCTTTACAACATTACTAGTGATAAAACTATGATCACTGGTTTCTATAACTGGAAGGACCGCAGGATTCCGCCAAGACAGTGAGACTTCGATTGTGACCCGGACAGCTGGTGTGCAGGCATCTGAGCCGCCTCTCTAGCTCCATAAATACGGTTTCTCGCTGATGCTGAACAGCTTCCAATTTCAAGCGGAATGCTACATCACACGGATAAGTATGTAAAGAGATGTCGTTTATCTTGTAATCCTAAACGGTCTAGTCTGCGAATTAAAAGCCATTGTTTGAAGAAGGGTGCACAGGCTGCAGTTGGCCACCGAAAGGGTGCTCGGCAACATAGGATAAGGACCCGCTTCTTTGGGAGAGAACAGACGTGGGGGAGGGAGGGAAGGGAGAGGCCGACATCTCTCCCCCCTCCAGCTCTGACAGCAGGTTGGTCGGCTGAGTGACAGAGGAGCAGACGGGGACTTCAAAAGGCACTGTCGGTGACATCACAGATACTGAGACTTCTATGTAGATGAGGCAGCGCAGGGGCTGCTGCTTGGCCGCCTGCTGCTCCTGAAGAAAGATTTTGCTGCTGTGGGAACGAGTCCAGGACCGCTGGTCAGACCTGAGAGTCCCCGGTGTGTGTCAGGGCTAGGAGGGCTGGAGGTGCGGTGCACACGGCAGGTCACCATGCGTGTAAAGGGTGAGACGTATGAGGCTGTGTCGGGGCGGAGGCATATGAATTCATACTTACCTGGCAGGGGAGATACCATGATCACGAAGGTTGTTTTCCCAGGGCGAGGCTTATCCATTGCACTCCGGATGTGCTGACCCCTGCGATTTCCCCAAATGTGGGAAACTCGACTGCATAATTTGTGGTAGTAGGGGACTGCGTTCCCGCTTTCCCCTGATCTTTAATAGTTTGCAAAAACAGACGTGCGATTATTCAGATATTTATGTTTTTGCAGTGGAATTCTGTGATCCTTTGTACTTGGAGTTCGCTTTTACTTAACTACCTCTGGACAAAAAGATAGAAATCAAAGTGGTTTTTCTGTTTTTCATTTTTATTTTTTTTCTCTTTTTCGTTGCAAGACAGTATATGCAAAGCGAGTTGTCTTTGTCTTCACAACAATTGGCTGCTGCTGTCCGGTATCTCCCAACTCAATCATCTCTATTCATCTCTGGCAGAGCTGTGAGTTCTGGGCTGCACTGTTTATGCTGAGATTGCTCCATGGACCTCCACAGCCTTCAAGTTCCAGATAGCTCAGCTGTGATTGCAAGGCTGCACTCTAGCCGAGATCACAGAGGAAGAGGAACACCCTGTGCTTTATTATTATCATTATGATTTTACTACTTATGCTTTATTATTTCTTTATTTTCTGACGGAGTCTTGCTCTGCAGCCCAGGCTAGAGTGCATGGCGTGATCTCAGTTCACTGTAAGTTCAGCTCCCAGATTCAAGCGATTTTCCTGCCTCAGCCTCCAGAGTAGCTGGGATTATAAGCACATGCCACCATGTTCCGCTAATTTTTCTATTTTTAGTAGAGAGGGGGTTTCACCATATTTGCCGTTCTGGTGTCAAACACCTGACCTCAAATGATACGCCTGGCTTGGCCTCCCAAAAGCCTGGAATTATAAGCATGAGCCACCTTGCCCAGCATATTCATGCTTTCAATGTGATGTTTCATTAGGGAAACATTTTCTTGTTGAATTTCTAACATGAAAAAATAATAGATTTAGCTGTAAATTAATTAATGGTCTTGAGAGTTTGGTACAATAAAAGAAATACAGTTGATAGCAGAGAGGAATTTGATGCTTTTGAACAATTTAAATAATTTAAATAATATATAAAGACATCAAAAACTCATTATATTATTTTTCAAAAATCAGTGTGACTCTTTTGACAAATTAGAATGGTTTAATAATCTTGGTCCTGCTGGGTGCAGTGGCTCATGCCTGTAATCCCAGCACTTTTGGAGGCTGAGCGGGGGGATCACAAGGTCAGGAGTTTGAGACTAGCCTGGCTAACACGGTGAAACCCCGTCTCTAATAAAAATACAAAATTAGCAAGCCATGGTGACATGCACCTGTAATCCCAGCTACTCAGAAGGCTAAGGCAGGAGCATTGCTTGAACCTGTGAGGAGATGTTGCAGTGAGTCAAAATTACATCACTGCACTCCAGCCTGGGTGACAGAGGGAGACTCTGTCTCAAAAAATCATCATCATCATATATTGGTCTAAAAACTATTACATACCATATTTTATTTCAGACTTTATTATAAGGTAGAAAAGAGTGGTAGTACAAGATTCTACTACGTACAAGACTGAGGTTTATTTTGTCCTGAAAATCTTAACTCTGGGTGTGGTGGCTCACACCCATAATCCCAGCACTTTGGAAGCCCAAGGCGGGCAGATCACAGGAGGCCAGGAGTTCGAGTCCCAGCCTGGCCAACATGGTGAAACCCTGACTCTACTAAAATACAAAAATTAGCCAGGCGTGGTGCTGCACACCTGAAGTTGCAGCTACTCTGGAGGCTAAGACACAAGAATTGCTTGAACCCGGGAAGCAGGTTTGCAGTAAGCCAGGATCATGTCACTGTACTTCAGCCTGGGTGACAGAGGGAGACAGTTAAAAAAAAAAAAAAAAAAAAAGGAAGGAAGAAAAAGAAAAGAAAGAAAGAAAGAAAAGAAAGTTTTAATTAAATAAATTGAACTTCCTAAATTCCTTGTGCTGGTTGTATCATCAAAGAAGCAAACGTTACTGCCAGTATCTATTTAAATGTAGAAACAATTAGTTAGACATGGCTCCATGACTCATGGCTGTATCCCAGCACTTTGGGAGGCTGACGCAGACAGATCACTTGAGGTCAGAAGTTTGAGACCAGCCTGGCCAATGTGGTGAAACTCCATCTCTACTAAAAATACAAAAAATTACCCAGGCATGGTGGTGGGTGCCTGTAATCCCAGCTACTCAGAAGGTTGAGGCAGGAGAATTGCTTCAACCAGGGAGGCAGAAGTTGCAGTGAGCCAAGATCATGACAACTGCACTCCAGCCTGAGCAAGAGCAAGACTCCATCTCAAAAAACAAAAAAGTATAAAAAATTGAAATTATATGTTCAGAAAATTAAATATATAACAATCAAAAGGAGGCCTAGCATGCGTGACTAACTACACTTTGTTCCTAACCCTTCCTACCATGTGGTGGTGTCTTTTAGGCTAACTGCTTTCCCTTCTTTCTGCACATGGTCCACCCTATCTATCAGAGGGATTTAGTGTATAGTTTAACTTTAAAGCACAGATGATGGTAATCCCTTCTCCGCCGGTTGCAGTGGCTCACGCCTATAATCCCAACACTTTGAGAGGCTGACATGGGTGGATCACAAGGTCAAGAGACTGAGACAATCCTGACCAATCTGGTGAGACCCTGTCTCTTTTAAAATACAAAAATCAGCTGGTCACGGTGGCGCACGCCTGTCGTCCCGCTGCTTGGGAGGCTGAGGCAGGAGAATTGCTTGAACCCAGAAGGCAGCGGTTGCAGTGAGCCAGGGGTTCACCTCTGCACTCCAGCCTGGTGACAGAGCAAGACTCTGTCTAAAAACAAACAAAAAAAAAACCCTGCCCGAAACTAACTCCTGAGAAGATAAAGAGGTTGTATACACAAGAAACAGTGTTATGTTGAAGATTTATAAGAGTCTTGTGAGCTGGCAAAGGACGAAGAATTTTCACCACCCCCCTGGGCTCTTACTGCAGCCCATAAGCCTGTCATTATCAGACCTCTTCACCTCAGATGCCTCCTTCTTCCTCCCTTCCCTAACATACAAGGAGCCTCAAGTCCATGCTAACTTAAGTCAGTTCTTTAGGATGTCAGCTCACCATCTGCTCTGTTTGGTGGCTCTCTGGAATAAAGTCACCTTCCCTGTCCCTACTCCTTGTCTCCTCACCTCAACCCCCTCTTTCTTCCTCCATTCCCTAACGTACAAGGAGCCTGAAATTCATATGAAGATGGTTCTTTAGGATATTAGTTCACCATCTGCTCAGTTTTATGCTCTCTGGAATGCAGTCACCTTCCCTGTCCCTGCACTTTGTCTCTCGACTTATTTTCTGTAATGCAGCAAGAGATATGAGCTTTGGACTCAGTTATAAATTAAGTAGGTAATATCTTTAGAAGGGAATTAATTTTTATGATTTTACAAACTAGAAGAGTCAATTATTCCACTTAGGATGCCTGGGTAACTATTTTTAGGTATCATCTAATATGTAACACTATCGTTCTCTATTCCATGTCAGCTCCGTTTATAATTTCACGATATATAGTTAATTTAAAAATTCATGATGAATACGAGATGGAGTTGATAATTTGGATTGCCTTTGGCTGTCTCTTACTTCATTGATTTACTTGGATAATGCCGTGGCTTGCTGCTTTTACACAGATTTCTGTGTGTTCTAGGCATGCCGCTGGTGCTGTGGGTGTTCTTATGTGTTCTCTTAACTCTTGGGAATTTTGTAAACATTCACTCAAGTCATTTGTTGTTTTTAATATTTTGACATTTTAAAATAATAAGCCTTGGTGCTGTGCACCTCATAGCTTCTCAAACACTCTCAAACGGTCCCCTTCGTTCTTTGTCACATGTTGATGGTTTTATCTGGTACCAGCTTTTTAATCAGAGCTACCATCAAAAGCCAACTTTGCAAAGATAGACGTCATGAAAACAATGTGCATAATGTAATGCTGGTGAATTTTAATTGTCCTTCAATAAACTTGACTTTTTTTTTTTTTTAAGATAGAGTTTCACCCTATCGCCCAGTCTGCAGTGCAGTGGCACCATCCTGGCTCTCTGCAACCTCCGCCTCCCGGGTTCATGCGATACTCCTGCCTCAGCCTCCTGAGTAGCTGAGATTACAGGTGCATGCCACCATGCCCGGCTAATTTTTTTTCTGTGACCTGCCCGCCTAGGCTTCCCAAAGTGCTGGGATTACAGGCATGAGCCACCTCGCCCATCTAAATTTGACTGATAAAAAAACCCCACAGTCCCAAATTTTGGCAGAATGAGAGCACTGGAATCTCCTACTTAATTCTGGCAGAAGTATAAATAAGTTCAAAAACTTTGGAAAATTGGTTGGCAGTACCCTGTAATGACAAAGCACCAGGTAGGCACTGGTGGTTTCACTTTATGTAGCATGCCTTCCTGAACATTCAAACTTAGCTTTTCATTTGTGATGAACTCCTGTTATTTCTTAACCCTGAAGAAAAGAAGTGATCTGCTCCCACTGACCCATTCAGGTGCTCCAAGTGACCAGGGACTCTGCAGAGGTAACAGGGTCACTATTCACCATGCAAAGGCGGCCTCATGAGACACTCTCCATCAGGAGAATATCTTTATGAACCCCCTTTCATGCTCTTCTGGGATGGTATATGTGGGACGGTCCCCCATAGCGTAGGCACTCTGTGGCCACCTGGTGGTTAGAAACAGTGGAAGCCACTGAGAGAGTGATAAATGACTCGGGTGACATCTGTCAGAGTGACTTCATAAGCAGCACACTGTGACCCAAAACACGTCTCAGGCCTTGGTCATCTTTGAAAAGCTCTGAATTATGGGAAATCGAGCTTCAAATTCTGAGCAAGCAGTGGAAAAACAACCACCTTTAGAAACACCTTTTAAGATAGAAAGACCTCTTACAGAGTTAACAGTTTGATCTGAAAAATAAGCTATTTTAATATTTATAACTTTGTCTAGTAAAAGTTTTCTATAAAAAGATTTGTTTTGGATGTTTTGTTAGTTTTTAATCGACATTTGATAAAATCTCTTGTAAGTTTTGAGTCTTCCTGTATACTCTTTTCAGTTTTTTCCCCATACCCTCATAAGAGAGAAGCACTGGTGGTTCAGTGGTAGAATTCTCGCCTCCCACGGGGGAGACACGGGTTCAATTCCCGGCCAGTGCAGTTGGTTTTTGAGCTTCACTTTCCTGTGGCTCCTTTACCCTTCTGCCATGCAAAATTATACTGCATAGCCTAAGAGTGCATTTAAAGGCTCCATCACCACAAGGTAAACTGGCGACGATAGTCACCAAGGTCGTGCCAAAACACATTCAGGAGGCTAACCTCGGATCCTTGGAGCTGTTGGACTCCACAAACCACTTAACGAAGCGGCAAATACGAAGCATTTCTGGTGAGTCACTGCAGTTTTGATATTGGTACCTGTTACTATCATCTATTTTCTCGGCGGATTCGTGCAAACCCAAAAAACCGTCAGTTTCCTGATTCACATGCTGGACCTCGGGTTTCCCGTGCTGGTAAATGGGCTTCCCGCTGACCCACAATGGTGAGGATCAAGAAATGAAGCTCCCGGAAGGAGAGAAGCTGTGGGCCGGGCAGTCACCTCAGAAGTCAAAGAGGCCTCAGTGGCCCAAAGAAAGGGGAAGTGTGTGGGGAAGAATCTGCGTGGAGATGAGGGGAGCAGCGGAGACTGGTGCTTGTGCAGTGGACCCTCAGGGCTCTACCTCAGACACCGAGAACTGAATTTGCTAACATCATGAGGTACCAGGACCTCTGAGTGTTCTGTGGGCCCATTGGTGTTCCGGGAAGGATTCCGGAATCTGCGTCTTGCAATGTGTGTCAACATTTGTTGGCCTGAATTTTAGCTGGGCATGGTGATTCGAGCCTGTAATTCCAGCACTTTGGGAGGCTGAGGCCCATGGATGGCTTGAGGTCAAGAGTTTAGACCAGCCTGGCTAACATGGTGAAACCACGCCGCTACTAAAAATACAAAAATGAGCCGAGTGTAGTGATGTGAACTTGTTATTCCAGCTACTTGAGAGGCAGAAGCACGAGAATCTCTTGAACCCGGGAGGCGGAGGTTGCAGTGAGCCAAGATGGGGACACTGCACCCAGCCTGGGCAACAGAGGGAGACTCTGTCTCAAACAAATAAAAAAGATGTTGGCCTGAAAATTACATTTATATTTATTTTTTATTTTGTTTCTTTTTTAAGAGACAGGGTCTCGCTCTGCTGCCCAGGCTGCATTGCAGTGACTCACTCCTAGCTCACTGTAGTCTGGAACTCCTGGGCTCCCGTGATCCTCCCGCCTCAGCCTCTGGAGTAGCTGAAATTACAGCTAAACCACCATGCCCGATCCAAAAAATATATTTGTAGTACAGGAAAGTAAAGAACAGGATCTGGGAACTGTTTATCTGATTGTGTTGTGAGAATGTTACTTCGTTAGAGACACAACAAATGACAACAGGTGATGAATTTTCTTCCAAGGAATTTTGGAATCTTTTCTCTCCATTTAACAATCGCTTAAAATCTGGGACCAGCCACATTTGGGCAAATTTTTTTTCTCTCTGTTTCAAAAGTGAACTTTAATTTATTCCATATCAAAAGTTTTCTAAGTGTGACTGCCTCTCTACATGTCGTGTATAAGATGACAGTGATACTAGGTTAGAACTAACTGGCTTGTTTGGTTTTCGTATTTAAAACTCTTTGAGGGATCTCTGACTTTCATGAAGAAATTCTCAACTGCAATACATAATTGTTTTCCGTTTTTGTTTTAGAGATGGGGGTGTTGCTCTCTCACCCAGGTTAGAGTGCGGTGGTGTGGTCGCAGCTCACTGCAGCTGGCATTACAGGTGTAGCCATGGAGCCTGGCCCGTAATGTCTTATTTCACTTAGGTCTAAACAATGATCAGACCTTAGGGAAGAAAAGTGTAGAAGTCCTGATTCATGAAAAGGAAATTGATGAATTACTTATGCCATGAAGCAAAAATGTACAGACTCTAGAATCCAAATAATATCTTATGTTTTGCTGAAGAATATCCACTTTGACTCTATTCCTTATCTTCTCATGACTTAGGAAGCACATCCACTATAGTCAGGTTTTTTCTTCTACTACAGTCAAGGAGCTGGAAGAAAGGCAGGTGGTGGGGGGAACATCCCACAGGCACAAGCATGGGGAGAATTGTATTGGAAAGATAGGTTGAAACAAAAGAAGAGAAGCTGTGGATTCTGAAGTCAGCAATGGGAAAAAAACTGATTGTTAAAGCAAATCATTTCCTTTTTAATATGAACTTTTTGAAAATTCTCAGGAAAAACCCATATCTATTTGTATGTTTGTGTGCATGTGCGTGTGTGTGTTTAGTTATTCATTGTGGTAAAAGATAGACAGCAGATCCTTTAGGAATGGTTTATGTCCCCTCGCTGGGTGAAAAACCACAACCAGGTGAGGTGCTTGCTGAAGGCAGAATGTGGAACAGTAATGTAGCAGTTCTGAGTATTTCTTCCTTATGTTTATGTATATATGGAATCTTTCTTTTCTTCTCCCTTTATCTCCTTACTCATCTAAAATAAGGTACCAATTTTATACCTTAGTACATCTATAATTTACAAGAGACCACGAAGAACAGTGGACGTATCAATGAAGATTTCGGGTCCTCGTCTCCATTTATATATAGGATAAGTGTTAAGCAGAAAAATGACTTTGCTATTGTTTCTACTTGGATGCCAAGTTGACAAAGGGTGAACTGATAATTAGGCCCTTCCAGGGAACCTCTCTGCCTTAGAGATATTAGTATGAACAAGCAGAAATTTTATCTAAAGGAGAAGCACACATCCCTGTGCTCAAACCACCAACCTTTGGGTTAACAGCCCAAGGCACTAACCGATTGCACCACAGAGATGAGAATGCTTGCTTTGTGTGATCCCAAGAAGCAGCAAATACTACTCAGTAAGCCTAACCTTCAATGCCTTCGGCCTTGCTCCCACCTGCTTCAGAAGCCAGGGCCCCTTGAGATGCCCGGGTCTGTGACTGCTGGTGCCTGAGCCTGGTGGCGTGGCTTGCACTCCCCTCATCACCTCGCCGGCAGTCGGTGCGGTCAGTGCAATCGGTGCAGGTGGTGGGAAAGGAGCTAGGAAACTGACTGAGTCAAAAGTAGTAACTTGAAAAGTGAATGAGGCTAGGCGTGGTGGCTCACACCTGCAATCCCAGCTCTTTGGGAGCTGAGGCGGGTGGATCATGAGATCCAGAGATCGAGAACATCCTGGACAACGTGGTGAAAGCCGTCTCTACTAAAAATATAAAAATTAGCTGGGCGTGTTCGTGCATTCCTATAGTCCCAGCAGCTCGGGAGGCTGAGGCAATAGAATCGCTTGAACCCAGGAGGCAGAAGTTGCTTGCAGTCCGCCAAGATAATGACACTGCCCTCCAGCGTGGCCTGTTAGGTTTCTGCCTTGGTGATCTGTCTAGTGTTGACAGTGGGATGTTGAAGTCCTCCACTATTATAGTATGGCTGTCTGTTTCCTTGTTTAGGTCTAGTAGGATTTGTTTTACAAATCTATGTACTCCAATGTTAGACACATATACATTTAGGATAGTTCAGTCTTCTTGTTCAATTGAATACCTTATGATTATATAATGACCTTCTTTGTCTTTTTTTAAAAAACTGTTGTTAGTTTAGTTTTTTATTTGGTACAAGAATAGCAACTCCTGATCTTTTTTGTTTTCCATTTGCATAACAGATGTCTCTCTATCCCTTTACTTTGAGTCTGTGGGGGCAATTACATGTGAGATAAGTCTCTCTTATAGGCCACAGAAAGTTAGATACTTTTTTCCCAAATTTCCACTCTATGTCTTCTTTTTTTTGAGATGGAGTCTCGCTTTGTTGCCCAGGCTGGAGTCCAGTGATGACATCTTGGCTAACTGCAACATCCGCTTCCCAGGTTGAAGTGATTCTCCTGCCTCAGCTTCCCAAGTAGCTGGCATTACAGGCACCTGCCACCACACCCAGGTAATTTTTGCAGTTTTAGTGATGATCTAGTTTCATTATGTCGGCCAGGCTGGTCTGGAACTCCTGACCTCAAGTGATCAACCCGCCTTGGCCTCCCAAAGTGCTGGAATTACAGGCGTGAACCACCACACCTGGCCGGTTCTATGCCTTTTAAGTGGAACTTTTAGGCTATTTACATTCAAGGTTAATGTTGCTGTGTGAGGTGTTGTTCCTATCATAGTGTTTAGCTAGTTGCTTTGTAGAGTCAACTATGTATTTCTTTATAGGATCTATGAGCTTTGTAATTACCTGTACTTTTATGGTAGCAAGTACCATCTATGATTAGAATGCCTTTGAACATTTTTATACAGCCTGTCTGGTGTTAATGAATTCCCTTAGCATTTCTCTGTCTGGGCAAAATTTTTCTTTTTCATTTGTGAAGCTTAGTTTGGCAAAGTATGAAAGTTTGACAGGCACTTTTTTTTC
>PVKV010041865.1:0-11127 GCA_004027835.1 Alouatta palliata
AAAAAAAAAAAAAAAAAAAAGACTGCACATGAAGGCCAGGTTTCTAGCTTGTTTGATCTGTCCTTTGCTGCAAGACTCTAAAGTAAGGGGCCCCTGCCTCCTTTGGCCCCGGCCACATGGCTGCGTTTGGGACACTCCCCGACTACTGTCTATAGAGGTAGGAGCAGACTCCTACCTCACTTGGCAACTGGTAGCCAAGTGAGTGCTTTGAGGGTAGAAAGCAGCCCCTCATCACCCTAGATCTGCATCTGGCCTGATGAACATTTGCTTTTTGGGAATCCGGGCCAAACTGATTTCTGAATCAGGAAATTCCTGTGAAAATCACGAAGTCCAGCCCCTTGGAAGCCTAGTCTCCTGACGGGGCTGACCAGGTGGGGTCTTCCTGCCCGCCTTACCCAAGTGCCTGTCATGGAGTTTCACATCCCTGAGCTAAAACCCAGTGCTTCTCTGACTCAGACCCTGCCCCCTTCAGAAAGTGTCTTTTTCCAAAAGGCGTGGGGCTGGCATCAGAGTAGCGGGACCAGCCTTTCCCACGTCTCCTAAAAATTCTGGAGTTCTCCAGACACCCTCCCTGTCTCCACCCTCCTCATTGACGCCCCGTCCTCAACCCGCACTGCCCTCCCCCCGCCACCGGGCGAAGGGGGTGGGAAGCCGAGGAACAGGCTGTTCTCACATCCTCTCCTGGCGCCAGAGCCACGCCAGCTGCCTCCAGCACCCCACAACTCGTGCACACGCCAGCCCCTGGTCGCGCCCAGACTGTGCTTTGCGGCTCACGGCCCTTCCCTTCGTGCCCGTTTCCAGCTTCCTCTACCCATCTCGGTCTCCTGCTCCCACCCCATCCCGATTCTCCTCCCCAATCTTTCTGGGTCCCTCATACCTCCGGCTCTCTCTGCAGATTGTTCTGCAGTTCCCCTAAATTCTGTCTCTTTCTCTCCCCTCTGCCCTCGTCTCTCCCCATCTCTGCCTGTTTGTTGTCCTGGGACTTTGCCTGTCCCTGATCCCAAGTCTCTCTCTCCCCACCCGCAACGTGCCTCCCTCTCACTCTCTTTCCCTCTCCTGATCCCTGTTGCTTCCTCCTCTGCCTCCCCTCCGGGAAGACCTCTCCCGAAATCTGCTGCTCATCTTCCCCAGTCACCTCCTCCTACTCCCGGCTCTCCCCGCCTGTCAGCTATTTTTTATTACTGTTATTCCCTCTCTCCCGTTAAACCTTACCCCTGCTCCCTTCCTCTCCCCCATCCTCCCTCCTGTTTCTCTCCCTTCTGCACCCTCCTGCTTTTTTGACTCTCTCAGTAACTGTGTGACTGTCCTCATCTCTTTCTCTCCTGATCTGTGTCCTAGTTCTCTCACTCTCACTCCCGCCCCCCACCCGTCGCCCACGTCTGTCTCTCTCCCAGTGCCCGAGTCTAGGTACCCTCCTGCCCTCCCTCAGCGCCTCCATCTCCACCCCATCCCCAACCGCGGATTTGCCCCACATCCAGAAAAGGGAGCCCCCGGAGATGTCTGGGCCTGAGATGACCCCTACGGACACTCCCATTCCCCATCCCAGCACCCCAGCAGGGGCCGCCCCAACGTCCTCTTCCCAGCCCTTCCCTTCCCCCGCTGCAGCTGCAGCAGCCCGTTGCCAGGGCAACCACAGCTGGCTGGGCGGGAGCCCCTCCACCCCATCCCCCTTCTCCTCCTTTCTGGCAAAGCAGGGCGGAGCTGGGACAAAGCCAGGGAGAGGCGGGGTGCGGTGTGGGGAGGAGGAGGAGGTGGATGGAGGTAGGGGCTGGCTGGCTGCCTCTCCCCCAACAAGGCCCCCCCACCCCCAGCCCCCCTTCTTGGTGACGCCCCAGATCAGATGGGAGAACAAGGCAGTCGTGGGCAGAGGGGTCAGGCCCAGTTTAATACACAGAACAAGTTAATTCACAGCAGAGGCAGGCAATAGAAGAGACTCAGTGACAAGTGGGGGGTACTCCTGGATTGGGGGACATCCCCCCAAAATCCACCACCTCCCCCACCTGCAGTCTCAGTTTCCCTTTTTTAAAACCCAAACAACAAACACACACAACCACAAGAAACAACCACGCCCCCTCACTCCCCCCAAAATGGCCAGCGAGGGGGGCGGGGGCCGCCAGGCCTGGCGGGGCGGAAGGAGGGTGGAGGAGGGGAGGGAAAAGGAGTCCGTGGCGGAGTCTGTGCTTCTCATTCCAGCAGGCGCTGGGCAGGGGCCACCCGGCCCCACCACCGCCACCCACCAGCCACAGCAGGCACGGGGTGGACACAGGCCGGGGTGGTCGGGGAGGGGCAGGAACAGAGTTCAAAACCAAGGTTCACATCATGCAGTACCCACCGCGGGCACCGGGAGGGGTGGGTGGACAGCACACCCACCACCCTGGGCACAGGAGGGGAAGGTGCCCACCTTGGGTGGGGCGAGGGACAGCTGCAGCTCCAGAAATTGGGGTCAGGGCGCCTGGCGGGAGGCTGGCAGAGGCGGGTGCCCAGTGGACACTCTCAGCAACGCCCCTCCACCCAGCGAGGCCTTGAAGGATTCTTTGTATATATTAACTTCTTTTCTTTTTTCTTTTTTTTTAACTTTTTCTCTTTTTCTTTAGAAAAAGGCTCTGTCCATGTCCCTGGCTGGCACCCACCACCCCCCATGCCCGCCCAGAGGCGGGGTATGGCTTTGAGGGGAGCAGAGGCCCCGGGTGTCCATATGCCAAGGGACTGAGAGGGAGGAAGGGAGGGAGGGGCCCCAGCCAGGCCCACCCACCCACAGGGCAGACATTCCACTTGCACAGAGGGGAGGGGTGGCCCAGTCCCCCCTCAGCTTCCCCTTCTCCCCCTCCCCCTGCGGGGCATTCAGGGTCGGGGAGGACTGAGGAGCTCGGAGAGGCAAGTAGGCGAGCACCACCCCGGAGTCCCGGTGAGCAGAGCCAGCCTAGGTGAGGGTGATGTAAGCAGAGGCCTTTTCCTTCAGGTGCCGAAGACAGAGGTGACAGCTCCAGCTCCCTGCGGGGGGCAGCCGAGGCTGGAGTCAGGCCCAGGTCTGGGAGGGCTGCCCCAGCCCCTTCCCACTCAGAGGACGTGAGTGTTTGCCAACCAGGAGACAGCGTTCCCACCCACCCACCCCACATGGTGCCCGCCTCTCCTCTCACCTTCTGGGGGCTCCGCCATGGGGGGACTCAGGCAGTACATGTGGTAACCCCGATCGCAGTCGTCGCAAAACAGCAGCTGGTCCTGGGGGGTGAGACCCGCCCAGCTGGCACCCTGGGGGCATGGGCACCAGAAACGGGGGTGGGGGGCTGGGGCAGGGGCTAGGTCAAGGGGGCTGGGGGAGGTGTGTCCTTCCAAGGGAGGCTTTTAGCAGCTCTCTGCAGCGGGAAAGCTATGGGCAACACTGCTTAGCCGAGCACACATCCCTGACAACGGTCCCTTAGAGATTTATAGTGGGGGTTTTAGAAGACTCTGTGGAAGGCTGGAAGTGCAGTGGTGGTACAGTCACAGCTCACTGCAGCCTCACACCCCTGGGCTCAAATGATTCTGCTGCCTCAGCCTCCTGAGCTCGAGGACTACAGATATGCACCACCATGCCTGGCTTTTTTTTCTTTCCTGTAGAGACAGGAGTCTCACTCTGTTGCCCAGACCGGTCTAGAACTCCTGGGCTCAAAACTCCTCAGCCTCCCAAAGTGCTGGGATACATGCGTGGTCCACCACGCTCCACCTGCGGAAGGCTATATGCGACACTAAGGTGATCTGATACCAGCTCTGCCAGCAGCGGTCGTGACCTTTTTTGTTTTTGAGACAGAGTCTCACTCTGTCGCCCAGGCTGGAGTGCAATGGTGCCATCTCGGATCACTGCAATCTCCACCTTCCCGGTTGAAGTGATTCTCCTGCCTTGGCCTCCCGAGTAGCTGGAATTACAGGCACCCAGCTAATTCTTGTATTTGTGTAGAGATGGGGATTTCACCATATTGGCCAGGTTGGCTCAAATTCCTGATCTTAGGTGACCCGCCCTCCTCAGCCTCCCAAATTGCTGGGATTACAGGCGTGAGCCACTGCGCCTGGGCTGTGGAAGGCTTTAAACAACACTAAGATGCTCTGATACCAGCTTTGCCAGCAGTGGTCGTGGCTTGAAACCTCAGCTCTACCACTTCCCTCGCTGGCTGACCCGGAGCAGGTCCCTTTCCCTCTCTGAGCTCGGTTCCTTCCCTGTGAACTGGGGACAGGAACACCTGCCTCAGAGGGTGGCTCTAGGGAGGAGCCAGAGAGATGAAGAGGAAAAAGTGCGAGGTTCGATTTATGGACACCAGCATAATGATAACACATGGGGACTCATAATTACAGGGAGGGCTCAGGCACAGGCTTTACGCTGGAGGGGCAGAGGTGGATGCGCAGGCGGGAGTAGGCATCGGGGCGCACGGGGGTCGGGCGGCACTCACGTCGTTCTCAGAGGTTCCGCACAGGCTGCAGGATTTGCATTCGATGCACTGCCAGCGGTAGGTCCGCACGGCCGCCGTCATGTTCACCGTGAATTGTAAACACGAGGGGTGTCCTAGGGGCCAAGGGGCAGGGGTGCAGTTAGGGGGTCACCATGCCCCTCGTGGGCACTGACAGCCGGAGGAAGCCATAGCTCAGCGCCTATCCGTGACTCATGAGGCCGGGATGAGCTGCCAGGGTCCGCAGCCTGACCCCACACCTGCCCAGCAACCACGTGGCCAGCCTCAGTCCCCCGGCCACCACAGTCTCCAACCACACCCACCATGGCAACCACACTCTGCTCCCAGAATGCCATGGCAACCGCATTCCATTACCCACAGTGCTGTGGCAACCCCTTCTACCACCCACAACGCCGTGGCAACCACACTCTGTTAACCACTGGGCTGAGACAGCCACATTCCATTCCCCAACAGCAGAGCGGCCAGGGGTCCTGCTAACCACAGCAACGTGGCAGCCACACTCTCCCAGCCACGATGCCATGGCAACTGCCTTCCACAACGGGGTCCCCTCGGTTTCATGCCACGAAAGCCCATCCCATCTGATGCCCCAGCAACCAAACTGCTACCCACAATACTGTGTAGTGCCAGGCTCTTAGTCATTCCACAGCCCCAGCCCAGAGACACCCGAGGCCGCTACCTGCAGCCACGACCCACGGCTCGCGTCCCCTGCAGCCATGGCCCCGCTGCCATCACAACCGCATTCCAGAATACCGAGTTACCATGACAACCATATTTCACTACCCATGATGCCATGACAACCACCATTCATGACCCACTGTGCTGAGAAGCAACCGCAGTCCAGCACAGGGAACCACATTCTGTTAACCACAGTTCCACTGCAAGCCCAGCCTGCTACCAGCGCCCAGGCGGTGGCATCCGTCATTCACACCGCACAGCCTGCTACCTGCCATACCTTGGCCAGCGTCTCTTGCTACTCCTTTTGTCTTGTTTTGGTTTTTGAAACAAGGTGTCGCTCTGTCGCCCAGGCTGGAGTACAGTGGCGCCATCACGGCTCACTCTACAGCCTTGAACTCTGGGGCTCAAGCGATCCTCCCACCCCAGCCTCCCAAGTAGCTGAGATTAATGGAGTGCAAAACCATGCCCAGCTATTTTTCTTTTAATAGATGGAGTCTTATGCCCCAGGCTGGTCAAAAATTCCTGTGCTCAAGGGGCTGGGTGATGTGGCTCACGCTTGTAATCCTAGCACTTTGGGAGGCCGAGGCGGGTGGATCACCTGAGGTCAGAAGTTCGAGACCATCCTGGCCAACATGGTGAAACCCTGTCTGTACTAAAAATACAAAAATCCCTGCTACTTGGGAGGCTGAGGCAGGAGAATCACTTGAACCCAGGAGGTGGAGGTTGCAGTGAGCCAAGACTGCGCCACTGCACTCCAGCCTGGGTGACAGAGGAAGACTCCATCTCAAAAAAAAAAACAAAACTCCAGGGCTCAAGCGAGTCTCCCACCTCAGCCTCCCGAGTAGCTGGGACTAATGTGGTGTGACACCATATACCCAGCTATTTTTTTCATAGATGGGATCTCACTGTGTTGCCCAGGCTGGTCTCAAACTCCTGGGCTCAAGCGAGCCTCTGGCCTCAGCCTCCTGAGTCACTGAGATTACAGGTATGCAGCAACACACCTGGCTAATTTTTAAATTTCTTGTAGAGATGGGGTATTTCTGTGTTGCTCAGGCTGGTCTCAAATACCTGGCCTCAAGTGATTCTCCCAACTCTGCCTCCCAAAGTGCTGGGATTACAGGCGTGAGCCACCACACCCAGCCTCTCACACCCTTGATGGCATACTAAGCACAGTGCCATGAGAGCCACATCCCATTATCCCCGAAGCCTCATTGATCTGACCTAGTTCCCACAATCCTCAGCATTTGCATCAGCCTCACTGACTGTGGTTATCCACAGTATACCCGACGCACTCCAAGTCCCCCCGGTCCTCCCCGCCCTGCCTCCCACCCTCCAGTTCTGCACTCCTGGATGTCCTCTGCACCCGGCCCCCAGAAACCTCAGGTGGGGACTGTCACCTGATCGCCCACAGTCTGCACAGGAGATGAGGTCCTCGGGACACCCCGTCTTCTTGGAGCCCCCCAGGCAGAAGTCACAGTAGCCGTTAGGGATGACAGTGCCGTCAGGCGCCTTCTTGGCTGCAAGACAGCAGACCGGCATTGGCGAGGGGCAGGCAGGGGCACCCGGCAAAGGTGGCTGCAGACATTAGGAGCAGAGGGAGGCATCCATACCTGTGTGTTTCCTTTGTGCCTCAGGGACCCAGGCCAATTCTTTGTAAAACTCTGAGGTAGGGGGGACAGAGAGAGAGGCTCTCACCACAGGCAAGGCTCCACCCTGCCCCCAGCCTCAGTCCCAGGGATGGACCTCTTGGTCCAGGTCTGGGGAGGTGGGGAGAGTGAGTAGCTTCCCTAAGCTGTGGGGAGAGGCGGAAACAGTTCTCATTGGGACTTCCAATTATTATTATTTTTAATTAAAAATAAAGGCAAGTTCTGTGATACTTAGCAATTAAAAAAATAAAAATAAAAAATAAATAAAGGCAAGGTCCTGGTATGTTACCCAGGCTGATCTCCAACTCCTGGCCTCCAGTGATCCTCCCACCCCGGCCTCCCAAGTGGTGGGATTATAGGCATGAGCCACTGTCCCCAGCCAGGATTCCCAACTCCTTGAGACAGCTGACATGTCCTCTTTATTGGGTCAAAACGTGGTGAAAACAGCTTGAGAAGGGCTCCCTGCCCCGCCTCCCACCAACCACTCCCACCTGCGCCCTCTGTAATTTGTATCTAACAAATTCAGCAGGTGCCCCTGGCCAAGAGCTGGTACAGAAGACACTCAGAAGAAAAACTCTGGACACTGAGGTGCCCAGGTGTGCAGTGGCCTGGGATAAAGACGCTCAGACTCTCCCTCTGAGAGGTGGGAAGACGGTGTCTCTCTCCTGCCCCTCCCAAACCCTCCTCCCCTCCCCCATCCCTCAGCCGTCAGGATTGGCATGGGATGGGCACAGGCGGACACCAAGGGCTCCCAGGTCACCGGCCCTGCCCCTTGACCAAAGCTTAACAGAGAAAGGAGAAAGGGAAGGCAGGGTGGGAGGGGAGTCATCTATCACCCCCCTTCCCCAAGCTCTAATTGAAACAATAAATCAGACCCAGAAATATTACGCCCGGCCGGGAGCGAAGGAGCGATGGTTGGTTGCCATGGCAACCCCAGAGCCAGCATCCCCATGGTCGGTGGGGGGAGGGAACGGCTGAGCTGGAGATTTTCCAGAAATGTCTAATGCCCCCCCCAGACCCCCACCCCCAGCCGGGCTCCTCTTTCCCACTCCCAGGGCCCCTCGCCACCCCCACCTGGCCTTCCAGCTCACGTTTATGGTTGTTTTTCCGGTGGAAGGGCAGGGCGTGGCGCTCGGCGTTCTCCTCCCCCTCCTCCTCGGCCAGGTGGGTGTGGGTGTAGTGGTAGCTGAGCCCCGGCCGGTTCTTATACCGTTTCCCACAGACTGGAGAAGCGAGCCGGGAGGGCCTGTCAGCCCCTCCGGGCCCCTGCTGCCTCCACCCTGGCCTCCAGGATCACACCTCCCACCTCGGCCAGAGACCTAAGCATTCCCCCAACCCGGGTTTGGAACAGGAGGGAGAGGGCCTCGAGGTGGGGAGTCTCTGGGCCCCCCTCTCTCTGCCTTTCCCCCTCTTCAGAAGGACTCACTATCACAGACATACGGCTTGTCTCGATCCTCCAGGGAAGCGGTGTCCTGGCGTTTCCGGAGACCCCCGATGCCATATGCCTGTGGGGAGAGTCAGGAGTAAGGGCCCAAGAAAGTGAGAAAATAGGCCGGGCGAACCTGTAATACCAGCACTTTGGGAGGCCGAGGTGGGCAGATCACCTGAGGTCAGGAGTTCCAGACCAGCCTGGCCAACATGGTGAAACCCCCTCTCTACTAAAAATACAAAAATTAGCGGGCGCCTGTAATCCCAGCTACTTGGGAGACTGAGACAGGAGAATCGTTTGAACCCAGGAGGCAGAAGTTGCAGTGAGCTGAGATCCCACCACTGCACTCCAGCCTGGGCAACAAAGAGCAAAACTCTGTCTCAAAAAACAAAAAGTGAGAAAACAGACCCTTCATCATTTGCAAATTCAAATTGCAGCCGTACAAATGTCCTAGCTGTGGGGCCTCGAACCTCTCCATCTCTGTGGCACAGGGATGAAGGTAGCTGTAACCCACTGCATGCTCTCTGGTTTGCAAGTGGCTTAATACAGATCAGCCTCAGTTTCCTTACCTGTAAAATGGGTATAAAATCCCCCACCCCTTCAGGCTGCTCTGAAGAGTTAATGAGGTCAGGCTCGTGGCAGGGGCGGGACCACTGGGCCTGCTCAGTGAATGAGGCCTGTCACTGCAGGAAGCGGGGAAGAGGAGAAGGCGGGGTGATGATACCTTTCCTTTGGCCCTGTTCTTCCTCCTGGGAATGTCATCCTCCAAGTCTTCCACCTCGACATCATGCGGAAACTCCAGCAACTGCTGTTTCTAGGCAACAGAGAAAGGAGATGGGTCAAGAAAGTAGGGGGCACTGATCTGCTTTTGAGGGGCTCTGGGCAGAGGTGGAGATTAGGGGTCAGAGGGTAAGTCAGGAGTTCCTCCAAACAGAGATGAAGTCTGGGAGGATGGACACTGTGACGTCCAAAGGCCCGAGGGAACCGGGGGGTTTCAAAGCAGGAATTCAAGGGCGGGGGCCAGCCAGCGGCAGGCAGGGGTGAGAGGAAGCCAGGCGGTAGGGGGTTCCCTGTGGGCACACCTACCTGGCAGTCCATAATGGTCTCCTCCTCCTTCAGCTCTATCTTCTTCTCCCCCGTCTCTGCACACAGTAGAGCCTCGAGGACCGGCCCTTCCGGGAGGCCACCCTCCTTTTTCAGGGGTGCTTCACAGTCTGAGGATAGGGCCATGGGAGGGTCAGATGGGGAAGTTGACCCTGGAGGATTCTTCAAACTATGCAGGTGGGGGACCGTGCTCTTTGGGGGAGGGAAGAGGCTTTCCCGCGCTCAGCCAGCAGCAGAGGCAAGGATTCAACCACTCGCCCTAGGAGGGAGCCCCAGACCCCGGGAAACCCAGCCACACCCTCTGATGCCCTCAGACACCCAGCAGGAGACACAGAACTTTGGATACACCCGGAAAGCCTCGGAAAAAGACACAGACCATCGGGCACACCCAGACCTACACGGGGGAGACACAGCCAGACTCTGGAATACACTCAGACAAATACGGATAGATACAGACACTGTCAGAGGAGACACACAGACACCCGCAGGGACATCCAGACAGATCGTCTGAGACAGACACGAGAAGGAAGATGCCCAGCCATGCTCTCTTTTTTCTTTTCTTTTTTTTTTTTTTTGGGGATGGGGTCTGGCTCTGTCACCCAGGCTGGAGTGCAATGGCGCGATCTCAGCTCACTGCAGCTCCCAGGCCCAAGTGATCCTCCCACCCTGGCCTCCTGAGTAGCTGGGACTGCAGGCACAGTAGCTGGCACGCCACCACACCGGGCTAATTTTTGTATTTTTGGTAGAGATGGGGTTTCAGCATGTTGATGAGGCTAGTCTCAAACTCCCTGAGTTCAAGCAGTCCTCTACCTTGGCCTCCCAAAGTGCTGGGATTACAGGCATAAGCCACCACGCCCAGCCAAGCCACACTCTCAGATACAACCTAGAGATGCATAGAGGCATAGGCAGATCCTTGGGGACACCCAGACACATGGGGGAGAAGAGACATACCGGACCCATGGAGCCACTCAGAAAGGCTCAGAAAGAGACAATTGGCTGGCCGGGCGCGGTGACTCATGCCTGTAATCCCAGCACTTTGGGAGGCCAAGGCAGGTGGATCCCTTGAGGTCAGGAGTTCAAGACCAGCCTGGCCAACATGGTAAAACCCCATCTCTACTAAAAAAAACAAAAATACGAAAATTAGCTGGGCAAGGTGGCACGCGCCTGTAATCCCAGCTACTCAGGAGGCTGAGGCAGAGAATCACTTGAACCCGAGAGGCGGAGGTTGCAGTGAGCCAAGATGGTGCCACTGCACTCCAACCTGGGCAGAAAAAAAGAAACAAAGAAAGGAGACAATTAGCCCTGCAGATATACCTAGACCCACATGGGGAAGACGCAGCCAGGTGAGACACCTGGACACACAGAAAGAGATACTGACGCACCGAGGGGGAATGGCTCAGCTAGATACACACACACACACACACACACACAGACACACAGACACACAGGCGCAGACAGGAAGAGACACAGCTGGGTGGACACTGCCACACTCCTGGATGCACACAGACCCTTGGACTCAGGAAGAGAAATAGCCGATGACCCCGATATTCCTAAACTCATTCAAGGTTAAGTCCAGATCCCTGATGGACTGGCATACACGTGCAGAAATGTACCTGATACACCAGACACAGTCAGGAAGAGATCCTCCCAGACACTTCAAGGTACCTACAGCCCCACAGAAAGAGACAGCCACATGCCCCAACACACCCAGACACTAGGGAGGAGCTGGACAGACCAGGCATACACAAGAAGACACAAGCCTTCTAAGACACTTGGGAAGATTACACTGAAGAGAGGAAAGAGCTCCAGCCAGGCACGGAGACATCCAGATGCC
>PVKV010041866.1:0-11131 GCA_004027835.1 Alouatta palliata
CCTTCCCTCCTTCCTTCCTTCCCTCCTTCCTTCCTTCCCTCCTTCCTTCCTTCCTTCCTCCATCTCTCTCTCCCTCCCTCCCTCTCTCTTTCTCTTTCTTTTCTTTTCTCTTTTCTTTCTTTCCTTTCCTTTCCTTTCCTTTCCTTTCCTTTCCTTTCCTTTCCTTTCCTTTCCTTTCCTTTCCTTTCCTTTCCTTTCCTTTCCTTTCCTTTCCTTTCCTTTCCTTTCCTTTCCTTTCCTTTCCTTTCCTTTTCTTTCTTTCATGGAGTATTGCTCTGTTGCTTAGGCTGCAGTGCAATGGGTGTGATCTCAGCTCATTGCAACCTCTGCCTCCTGGGTTCAAGCGATTTTCCTGTCTCACCTCCTGAGTAGCTGGAATTACAGGTGCACGCCACCATGCCTGGCTAATTTTTGTATTTTCAGTAGAGATGGGGTTTCACCATGTTGGCCAGGCTAGTCTTGAACTCTTGACCTCAAGTGATCTGCCCACCTCAGCCTCCCAAAGTGCTGGGATTACAGGCGTGAGCCACCATGACCAGCCCCCTCATTTTTTCATTTGAGGGCATTGCATTAGAGTGAGACTGCTGCCCCTCAACCATATTCACTTCTCCAGGGGGTGAGGAGAGGTGTACGTATATGAAAGGTAGTTAGGAGAGAAGCTGAACATGCTGGCTTTATCCTCTCACTCAATTCCTATTTACTGCAGATCTGCATTCTGATGTATTCTCTGCAAATGCCACAAGGAAGATGGTCATGCAGGAGTTCTCTGTATTTTTTCAGGTTTGTATATGAGTAAGAAAGTTTAATTCTAGGGAGAATTTTTGGGATACTCATTTGGACCACACCCCAAAGCCACATTCTTGAATTCATCCTTTATCAGTAACAAAAGTACTCAAAAGATATTTTGATAGTGATCTCTCAGCTTCTTGGGTATTCTCATCTGGTTTGCTATTCAGATGGAGATGAGAGCGCTATTATTATTAACCCTTAAAGTTCCAACTCATTTTAAAGAATAATTCTTCCCCGTTAAGCTGTAATATTACTTGTATTAAATAACAAATCCACATAGCTTTAGGATATTCTCTTCTGTTCCATTTATCTCGCTTCTAATTTCTTGTTATAATACTCACTAAAAATTAATAATTAAAACGTTCTGTCTAATGAACTTTAGAATAATTTTATCAAGTTCCAAGAAGTTATCTGGCATTTTAAGTTGAGTGATAGGCCTATCAATTCAGATAACTAAAATGTTTCAATATTCAGTCTTATCAATAGAGAGACGTTACATCTTCATTTGTTTCAATAGCTTAGTTAAATTTTTAAACTTTTATTTATTAAAATATTCTACTTTGTGTTATTTTCTAAAAGCTTTTAATAATAGGAATCAGTATATAATTTAATAAAGTTTTTGAGATAGTAATTTTCTTTGAACTTTATTTTGTAATACATAATCTTAATAGATTTCTTAATATTTAATATCAAATAATCTTTATACATGTGGTTGAGCCCTTTTTAATTATGGCATATAATTCTTTTAATATTGCTGAATTATTATTTTTGATTCATGTTGGTTTATGATTTAAGTCATGGTTAATATTAACTTAGGATTTATATTTTGTAAGAAAAGCGTATGCTTTTTGTTTATCTTATTCAGGTTTAATATGTCACAAAATTATTAAGTGACTTTTAATACTTTTGCTCTGGAACTGTTCACATAGTAAGGGAATTATCTATGCTTTAAAAATTTCAAGAGTATTGCCATGAAACCATTTGACCCTTGAGGAAGATAGTTTTCTGATAATTTTTCCCTAGTCCAGTTTATTTTAGTATTATTGCACAATTGTAGAATTCTGAGTTGATTTCCTGTGGTAGATGTTTTAGTACATTTTGTTAATTTAAATATTTTCAAATTTAACATAAAATTGCTCAGGATATTATCTTTTGAGATACCTTTAATATTTTCTTGTAGCCACTTTTCAATCATTTGTTATTTTATTGTTCTCTTTATTATGTCTTGCTTATATTTTGCAGTGTTCCTGATAAATATTCATTAAACAGTTACTTCCTATTTGTTCTCATTTGAAGAAATGTATAGTCTTTCTAGAAAATGTGATATACTACATTTCATTTGAAGTAATGTATACTCTTTCTAGAAAATGTGATATACTGCATTTCATTGACTGTTTTAAAAAGGTACATTTTATAAATGATCTTTAGAATTTATATCTATACATACACATAGCTGTCAAGATAAAATACATCATTGGCAAAAGGGGACAGATTTGATAATTTTTGTAATTTGTCTTTTGGATATAAAATAAATATTTTGAACTCAGAGTTAAATATTCTAAGTAATTTTTAAACTCTGAATTAGCAAAAATATTCTTATTATTGAATATTTATTTTGTTTTTACTCTACTGTCATAACAATACTGCAAAAAACATACTTGGAACAAAATTCTTAATCATTTTCTTGAGAAAAATTTCTATTAGTAGGGTTGCTGGGTCAGAGGCTATGAAGCTTTAACAAACTATATATGTGTTTGTGTATCATAAATATAAATAAATATATGCTTGATATAATCATGTATCATTTAATGATGAAAATATATTCTATGAAATATGTTATTAGGCCATTTTGTCATTGTGTGAATATTATAGAATTTAGATACACCAACTTAGGTGATATAGCCTATTATCAAGGCTATATGGTTTAACCCCTTGTTCCTAGCTACAAACCTTTATAGCATATTACTGTACTGAATAGGCAGTTGTTAGCATAATGGTTAACATGCTTTAACAAGGTTAAAGTATTTGTGTATCTAAGCATATCTAGAGATAGAAAAGGTATAGTAAAAATATGGCATAAAAGATAAAAAATGGTACAACTGTGAAGGCCACTTACTATGAACAGAACTTGCAGAACCTGAAAGTTACTCTGAGTGAGTCAGTGGGTGAGTAGTGAGTGAATGTGAAGGCCTAGGATGGCTATACACTACTATAGGCTTTATAAATACTGTAAAGTATGCTTAGGCAACATTAAACTTATAAAAAATATTTTTCTTTCTCTAACAATGAATTAGTGTTTGCTTACTGTAACTTTTTTATGTTACAAACATTTAAATGTTTTATACTTTTGACTGTTGGTAAATAACACTTAGCTTAAAACACAAACACATTTTACAACTGTACTAAATATTTTCTTTCTGTGTGTCCTATTCTATAAGCTTTGTTGTATTTTACAATTTCTTATTTTTTTAACTTTATAAACTTTTTTCTTAAAAACTAAGATACAAACATACACATTAGTCTAGGCCTACACAGGGTCAGGATCATCAGTATCCTCATCTTCCACCTCCACGTCTTGCCCTGCTAGAAGACCATGCAATTACATGCATGGAGCTGTCATCTCTTATGATAACAATTCCTACTTCAGGAATATCTCCTAAAGGACCTGCCTGAGGCTGTTTTACAATTAACTATTCTTATAAATAGAAGGAATACTGATAAAACAATGATAAAAGTATAGTAATACATAAACCGCTAACATAGTCTTTTATTATTATCAAATATTGTGTACTGTACACAACTGTGTATGTGATACTTTTACATGACTAGCACTGCAGTAGGTTTGCCTGCACCAGTGTCATTTCAATCACGTGAGCATTGTATGGTGCTATGACATCAATAGGTGATAGAAATTTTTCAGATCCATAATAATCTTATGGAATTACCACTCTATACACAGTCCCTCATTGACTGAAACACCATTTGCAGTGCATAACTGTATACACATACACACATAAACATACATATCTATATATACAATTATATATGTATATATACACATACATATACAATTATATATGTATATATACACATATATATAAACATACATATATATGCTTTTGTTATAGATACATGTGTATAGCAAATATATGCATGTGTAATTTTTTCTTCAAATTGTCCTCCGTAAAGTTTTCAGTGATTTGTACTCTTAGTAAGAATGTGTAGAAATACGTAGTTTTCTGAATAATTTTCAAACTGGATATTATCACTTAAAAATAGATTTCCTTATTTCATATGGAAATATGGAATTTATCTTTGTATTATTAGTGAATTTATATAGTCCTGTATATATTTTGAATTAATTTTTATCTTTGATTTTCTTGCTATCTTAGTAAATCCATATTTTATATATAACATCTTTACATTCTTTCAAATGTAAGTCCACCTATTATAAGTAGCTTTTACTGTACAGAGGAATTAGCTTCCAGGATCGGCCTGAGTACAGTCCTTGAAAAAGAATGTTTCAAACAGAATAAAAATGATCAATATAGCATACTAAGTGCATGTAACAGTCCATAATAAGATTGGTATACTTATTTATAGTTGATTGAAAACTCTTATAAATTTAATCTGTGGTGATTAATTTTATAATAACTAATATCCATGGTGATTAAATTTATAAGTTATAGATTTATTCATTCCCATTGTTTACTGATAAGTCTTTTAATGTCACTTGTAACAAAGTGGATATTTGTGGTCTCTTCGAAATTTGTTCTCAGTTCTGTTTTTCTGTATTTTCCACTCAGATCTAGACTCTTCACTTATATTTGGTTAACCCTTCTGTTTTACATAGTCTAATTTAATGGTTTATTAGTTTTCTTCTTGTGTTTTCTCATTTTTCTTCTTAGTGGTAAATTGGGAGATCATGTTATGGGAAATGCTCTTGAATTGACATTTTAATCCAGGTATACATGCCGTTTTCTTCATATACATTAAGTAAACATGCTAACAAATATGTATATATGCACATACCCATACAAGAAGATATAAAGATTTGACTCTATTTTTATGCCTACAGGAAGATGTCAATTGAGAAGTAAACTCAGAAACTCTGATGAGACAATTAATGGTTCAAAGCCTGTGAGAAGTTGGAGTGGAATGTGTCTAGAGCACAAGAGGAAGCGTTTCTCTGCCTTTTTCTCTCCAGAGAGAGTTTGAGAATTGGCTCCTGTGATTGTGGAGGCTGGCAAGTTGAGAATTTACAGGGCAGATTGGCAGGCTGGAGACCTAGGGAAAAGCTGGTGTTGCAACCAGAATCTGGGTGCAGTCTGCTGGCAGAACTCTTCCTCAGAGGAGGTCATTCTTTCTCTTAAGGCCTTCGGCTGAGTGGATAAGTCTCACCTGTATTCTGGAGGGTAATCTGCTTTACTCAAAGTCTACTGATTTAAATAGTAATCTCATCTGAAAAAATATCTTCATGGCAGCATCCAGATGTGTTTGACCAAATATCTGGGTGCCATGACCTAGCTAAGTTGACACATAAAATTAATCATCACAATAATCTTAACTTTTTTCTCTAAGGTTGAAGATCCTAAATTATAGTAATACAGAGTTTTATAACTGTATTTTCAGGAACACCAAAAAATATAGAGTAGCAAATACCAATGATTAAAAAACTGTAGGTCTGGGGAAATTATGAATACCCGTGGGAGAAAGACAAATAGTGACAGTTAGGTGTGTTAGAAGTTAGTTATATTAAGACAAAGCCTTGGCTAGATGCTCGCCAATTTCATTTTCTCTTCTTAGACACAAAGGAATTCTACAATTCTCAACCATACTTGGAATTAGCTAATGGTCATATAGCTGGGTTCTAGCCAATAAAACAGGTTCAAGTGACATAATCCACTTTTGGCCTGGCACTTAAAAATATCTTTAGCAGACCAGGCACAATGGCTCATGCCTGTAATCCCAGCACTTTGGGAGGCTGAGGAGGGCAGATCACCTGAGGTAAGGAGTTCCAGACCAGCCTGGTAAACATGGTGAAACTCCGTCTTTACTAAAAATATAAAAATTAGCTGGGCATGGTGGTGGGCGCCTGTAATCTCAGCTACTCGGGAGGCTGGGGCAGGAGAATCGCTTGAACCTGGGAGGCAGAGGTTGCAGTGAGCTGAGATTGCACCACTGCCCTCTAGCCTGGGCAATGAGGATAAAACTCTGTCTCAAAAAAAAAATGTCTTCAGCAAAACTTTGACTTTCCATTTTCTTTGCTGCAAAGTACCAGAGATTGTTTATTTAGAATGGAAGCCTTCTGGATTCTAGAATTACTGCCAAAGAGAGGTGATCAACCTACATTTGACTTTGAGTAGGGAAGAAAAAGCCTTTTATTGTATCAAGACACCAAGATATTGGAATTGTCTAATATAGTAGCTAGCATGAATTAACTTTCCTAGCATATATATCACAGAGTCCAAAGGATGAATGTGAAATCAAGAAGGGACACATAATTGCAAGGAAAGAATAAGCTCTAGACATGTGAGGTTTAAATGAGGAAGAAGAATAGGCTTTGAGGGAATAGGAGGCCTGGAGAATAGGTGTTTAATGTCAGACAGCAGTATATTGAAATGCCACATGTTGGCATTAGAGTGATTTCAAGGTCTGGCCATAGAACTGAGTATTGGAGGGAAAGTCTAGTGAAGGTTATTGGCATTGAGAAGACCCTTGAAAAATAAATCATCCGGATAGAACCATGCAGGTTCCAATGTCAGTTTCCTGGTTTTGATAATATGTTGATGCAAGATGTTACCTATGTAGGGGAGGCTGTGTTGAGTGTACACAGGACCTCCCTGTACATTTCTTCATAGTTTCCTGTGGATCTATAATTATTTCAGAATAAAATTTTTTTTAAATTACCGTTTATTCACATTAAAAATCGTCGTGTAATCTAGGAAAAAACTTAGGAAGATACACACCTAATTAATAATAGATTTTAGTTCTGAGAGGTGTGATACATTGGCATGGGTGAGGGAAAATGAATTCTTTCTACTTTATAAAAGTGTACTCACAATGTATGTCACTTTTGCAATTTCAAAATTAAAGGATAATTGAAAATATGTATTTAAACCTGTAGTTATTTCCTAGTTAACTTTCCCCATTGTTTTAATAATTAGTATTCTCCTGTTAGAAGTTTTCTGTATTCATCTCTATTTTAAAATAGTTGTTTAAGCTTTAGTTGTGTTTTTTTAAATAAACCTTCAACTAGTTAATTCATTGTAATTTTTTTCATTGTATGACATGGGGTTTTTACCTAATTTAAAATCATTTAAAAATAGTTAACCGATGCTTTGGCATCATTTGGTCTTCACATTTATTTTGATGGCACATTTATTATCTGTTAGGTTCTGATATATACTAGAGTTTGTTTTTGGCTAAACTATTCAGTTTCTGTTTACATGGTTTTGATTACTGTACATGTATAATTTTCCTATGTGTTATGGAAAATTCTTTGTTATACATTATTTTTAGAATCTTCTTCTTGGGTGCTATTATCCATTTATCTTCCAGAGTAAGTTAGGATCTCTTTTTTATTTTACCAGAGTGGATTAAATTAAAATGATAATTTGTGGTGAATTTACTTCTGTCTTAACTTAGGAACTTGGAATATCTATACAGTTTTTTAAAACTGCTTTTGTGTCTTTAAATTATGTTTCACTTTTCTTTATAAGTATATTGTACTTTAAATTGTAAGGTTGCTCCTTAGTATTTTATGTTTGGGGCTATAATTATCAATGATGATCAGGATTTATCTTCCATTTTCTTTTTCTAAGCTGGCTATTGCTAACATGTAAAACTTTATTCTTATGCTATTATTTTTCATCCAATTATTTTGAAAGCTGTGTAATTTGTTGGATTCATGTTCATTGCTTTGTTTTAGTTCTCTGTTTTCAGTAGATATACAATGATTATTAATGTAGGCAATGATGGCCACTCTTGTCACTGATTCCAGAGAGAATGCATATAGTTTCCACAGTTGAGATTATTGCTGAATGTTGACTTTAGATGTTTCTTATCCGGTAGTTGCTATACTTCCCTTTTTTCTTCAAAAAAATTAAGAATTGCTACTGAGTATTTTTCAAATGCCCTCAGGTCCTATTAACATGAGCATGCTATTTCTTTCTATCAACCTATGTTGACAGAGTTACTTATTTTGTCTTTATTTAAATCTTACTTTTAAGTAAACTTTGAGTTATAATTTATGTATAATAAAATGCATCATTTAAATAAAAACATCACATGACTTGATGAATTTTGACAGATGTATTTCTCTGTAAAAGCATAGCTGCAATATATTTCCATTATCCCTAATAGATTCTTTATGCCCCTTTGCAGAAAATCTCTCCCTTTGCTCCAGGCTCCAGTCAGTCACTGTTTTGCTTTTATCTGTATAGATTAACTTACATTTTCTAGAATTTTATATACATGGAATCAAAGCAATTGTTGTCTCTAGTTTCTTTCACTTAGCAGAGTGAGTTTGAGATTTGTCTTAGTTCACTCATGCTGCTATAACAAAATAACTTATATTGGATAATTTATAAACAACAGAAATTTATTTGTTACAGTTCTGGAGCCGGGAAGTCCAAGATCAAGGCATCAGCAGATCTGATGTCTGGTAAGGACCGGTTTTCTTCTTCAAAGATGGCACCTTGTTGCTGCATCTTCACATGGTGGAAGGGGTGAAAGTTTTCTTAAGCTTCTTTGGTAACAGCACTAATTTCATTCATGAAGGAGGAGCCCTCATTATCTAGTCACCTTCTAAAGGGACCTCCTCTTAGTACCTCACAATGGAGATGAGGTTTAATATGAATTGTAAAGGGTCACAGACATTCGGATCATAGCAAGATTGATTTGTGTTGTTTCATCTATCAGCATCCTATTCCTTTTTGTTGCTGAGTAGTATTTCACAGTGGGGATATGCCACATATTTTGTTTCTTTACTCACTTGTTGATGGATATGTAGATTTTTTTCAAGTTTGTATCTATTATGAACAAAATTGCTGTAAGCATTCATATGCAGATCTTTTTGTTGATGTGCTATTTCCTTTTGGTAAAAACATGTGAATATTCATAAGTGTATGTTTAACATTCAAATAAAGCCACACATTTTTTCTATTTAGTTTTACTATTTTACATTCCCATCAACAATATATGAAAATTCTAGTTACTGTGCTTCCTCTCCAATTTATATTGACAACCTTTAAAATTTTAGCCATTATAGTGAATGTATTGTGGTATCATTATAGTTTTAATTTACATTTCCCTGATGAATGACTTTGAGCATCTTTTCATGTGGCCACTAATAGATTTAACAAACCATCTTGACATGCTTAGGATATGCTCTCCTTGGTTATGATGAATTTAATATGACCAACTTCTGAGAGTGTTACCCCAGATACTCTCAGAAGTTGATCACAATAAATTTATCATAAACATTCCATTCATACAAAAAGTTATATAATATAGAATAATTATACACATATAGCAAACATATAAAATATAGGTATTGATTTGAAATTATGTATTATTCTGTATTATTTACTTTTCTGTTACATACACGTAAAAAATGTAAATATAAATACATGCTTATTATTTAAAAAATAGTAATAGGACTAGTTAATGGTTGAAATTAGTAATTAATAATAAGACTAATTAAACAAATGATATATACAACAAAAATATAATATTTTTGTAATGTTTCTGTTAGAGATTTTAACTCTTTGGATATTCTACTTTTGTAAATTGTGTTATTGTATATTCTTAAGCTAAGTAAATAAAATACCTTTAAAAATTGAATGTAAATAAAATGGGATTAGCTAACCAAACATGTAAAATTTAGTAAGATTAACAATGACATGTTTCTTTCTGTTCCATGATACACCAGTAAGATGTTTTTGATATTTATGTTTTCTTTTCATTATTTCTCTGAAATACCAGGGGCTTTCCAGATACTCTTCTCTTCTTTTATGTAGTGGTAGAACTCAATAAACCGAAATATAAAATTTATTTTGACTTGCATCTCTGCTCCTTTAAGCCCACATTATGTTGTTTACTAGTGGCAGTTAAATGAAATTGACATCAAGCTAAATATTCTCTCAATAAAAGTGTTTTAGCATGGAATTCTTACAATTTTACTCTGTAGTAACAGCAAGTGTTTAGATTTGTAGAACATAGTTTCCACTTCTCTAAAAACATCCATTTTGTATCTACAGGCGTATTTTGGTAGCTGTTTGTCAATCAAGTTCCTTTCATCTGTAAATCCATCAGGTAGGCTCTCCATGTCTAAAATTTCCATCATGTTTAGATACTCCAAAACACACTGGATATTATTATCATAAGGTAAGCCTCTTTTTGTTGGGGAAAATGGTTATGAAGCATAGAAGTAATTTGAACTTGTGAAACCGAAGTTGGATTTCGTGTAAGTTACCATTTTAGTAAAGAAATAAGAAAGCCCTGTTTAACTTGGTTTCCATTCTCTTCCTCAAGGCATTTGCAAATTAGAGAAGGACACTCTTTTTGTCCTATACTTTACAAATCTGATTTTAGGGCATGCCAACATTTTAACATCTATGGTAGGCAAATATTATAGTCATCTGGTAGGCACATGTCTAGGGAGGCTATCTCCTTCCATTTCTCTAAAGTTAAAACAAAAATCTTATTAAGGTTTTTGCCGCCGCTGTTTGGAGCGGGGCCCTGGCGCAGCAGTTCCCAATACAAAATACGTGGGTCCGGGTGCCGTTTTAGCTGGCAATTGGAACTCTGGGAAGGCAGAGCCGCCCATTCATTTGATTAAAAAAGGGGACTGAAACAGACAGCCAGGCCAGGAGATTTCCCAGGCAAAAAAACACCAGCGCCCGCGGTTTCAGCCGGTGCAGTGGGTCACCGCACGGGAAATCATACAGCTCCCGGCGCCTTTTCAACAGGCGGCTGGAACACCTGGGAGACAGTGACCATTCAACTTAAAAAAAAAAAAACGCTCTGAGGCAGAGAGCCAGGTGATCAGGCTCGGCTGGTCCCACCCCCACAAAAAAACAGCCATTGGAAACTCTCTGAATTGAGAGTTTCACAGCAAGCACAGCTGAACCCCGGACAGTCCAGCTCTGTGGGGGAGGGGCGTCCGCCATTACTGAGGCAGTCTGCCGCTACGGAGGTAGTTTGCCATTGCAGAGGCAGTTCTAACTACACCGGTATAAACTGGACTGCAGGGAAGTTCACACGGCAGCTGGGCGGAGCCCACACCAGCTCAGCAAAGCCTCTGCAGGCAGTGAGTAGGCTGCCTCATCGCTGGGCA
>PVKV010041867.1:0-11121 GCA_004027835.1 Alouatta palliata
TGCTGCTGAGGCGGCTCTCGGTGGAGGGGTCCGGCCTGGGCCCGGGTCGCTCCCCGCACCTGAGGCGCCTGTGGCACTCCGGCAGGCGTCTGCTGAGCCCCGACGCCGAGGAGGTGCCCCACGCCGAGGAGGTGCCCGCTGTCCACTGTGCCGACGATGTCCGCCGTGCCCCTGGAGCCGTTGGAGCACGAGTGGTGTAGCACTTTGAATTTTCTGCAACAACTTTTCCTTTGCATTCACAGCTTAGCTAACTGGACAGGAAGCTTAGCTCTCAGCCTATCTCTGCGCATCTTGGCTTTGCCACAAACCTTCAATTCATTATTTGAAAAGCAGTATCTGTGAAGCTTTGGATAGCTGTGAATAAAAGGAAGTACAACAAAAGTATGCTTCTATATAAGCCTTATATTTCAGACTAAAAGAAAGAAGGTATGTGGTCATTTGTTAGGGGTGATTGAGAAAAGGAAGAAGGAATATTTGAAGCAGAGTAGGTGGAATATATGATTTATACAAAGATTTTGACATGAGACATTCGGGAAAATAAAACCTAGAAGTCTGTGGGTGGTGGTAAAACCCTGATGCTAAGAGAAATCAAGTAGAGGGTCAGAAAGTGGAATAAAGATAAAGTAATGAGATTGAGAGATGGATAAAGCAGGATTAAATAACGATTGGCCCAAAAAGACATATGAAAGTGTTGGAGAAGAATGGGATAGATCAATATGCCTTTCAGAATGAGTAGTCTGCCTATAGTACAGAGACGGGGTTTCAAGAAAGGCTGGTCTCAGAACTCCTGGCCTCAGATCTGCCTGCCTTGAGCTCCCAAAGTGCTGAGATTACAGGCCTGAGCCACTGCACCTAGCCTCTTCAATTCCCTTATTTCTCTTTCTTTTTTTTTTTTTTTTTTTTTTGAGACGGAGTTTCGCTCTTGTTACCCAGGCTGGAGTGCAATGGCGCGATCTCGGCTCACCGCAACCTCTGCCTCCTGGGTTCAAGCAGTTCTCCTGCCTCAGCCTCCCGAGTAGCTGGGACTACAGGCACGTGCCACCATGCCCAGCTAATTTTTGTATGTTTAGTATAGACGGGGTTTCACCATGTTGACCAGGATGGTCTCGATCTCTGGACCTCGTGATCCACCCGCCTCAGCCTCCCAAAGTGCTGGGATTACAGGCGTGAGCCACCGTGCCCGGCTATTTCTCTTTCTCTCCAAGTGTTATTCCTTCATGCTTTCTAGTTAAGTATCATCTGTCCATCTCTCCCCAGCCTTTCGGTCTTGGTAGTTGAAATACATCTGCATCTAAATACGTCTCTCTCAAAGATTGGCATTACATTAATATATCCATGCTTTTTACAAACTGAAATAGGTATATTGTCAGTATGGAATTATTACCAATTTAGGTTGGGCCTGGTGACTCACGCCTGTAATCCCAGCACTTTGGGAGGCTGAGGCAGACAGATCACTGGAGGTCAGGAGTTCGAGATCAGCCTGGCCAACATGGTGAAACCCCGTGTCTACTAAAAAATACAAATATTAGCTGGGCATGGGGGCAGGCACCTGAAATCCCAGCTACCTGGGAGGATGAGGCAGGAGAATCTCCCGATCCCAGGAGGTGGTGGTTGCAGTGAGCTGAGATTGTGCTGTTGCACTCCCGCCTTGGTGATAGAGTGAGACTCCGTCTAAATTAAAAAAAAAGAAAGATTATTATTATAAATCTATAAATATAATTGTTTCATTATTTGAAAATGACAGAAATGAAATTTCATTTTAATGTGTAAGTCAGCTTGGAAAAAATATGGGAATGAATCAGTTAATTTTCATTAGTTTATATAAGATAAACATAATCATTGAAAAAGTTCAGGGCTGTTATGCGGCCATACATAAATGGACTTCAGCAGTGGCCGAACTGGTGGCTACAGGGTATGAGCAGAGAATGTGGTAGATCTCCTGATGAGAAATCATCCAAGTTGAGAGTATTTCACACTTGAAAAACGACAGAATTCATGGCAAGTTCGATTGAACAATTAAATCCCATCAGACTATCTTGAATTCAGAACACGAGAAATAATGAACTGCCTTGGTACTTTGAAATTTCCATAGAGAACTATTGATATAGAGCTTTCATCATGTTTGTAATTCTCACCAGATTTATTGCACTTCATATCAGTGCTTGAACATGACATTGCATGCTCTAGAATAATAAAAATGTTGTAAAAATGAGATATTTAATGAACTTTCCCAGTAAGATTGTAAATTAATTAACTTTACACTACCAGCATTAATTAGCACATTGGGCCTAGTAAATTCAATGAGACGTTTTTAGTAGGGATTCTAGAATGTCTACCTGTGATTACCTGACTAATATTTGTCATTGTTACTCTCCAGAAATAAGAGGAATTAACATGCCAATTAATTAGATGACCCTTTTTGCTGTGTTTTTCATATATTTTTGGAGAATTACGTTCCTATGAATGGAAAAATTTATTTCCTTGCTTTTAAAAATTAATTGAATACATATATACACAGATACCTTCTTTCTTTTAGAGGCATAATGTTTTAGTGATTAGTAATAATTTAACAGCTATTTATGTGACACATTTGGATAAAATATTCTTGCAAAGGAAATAATTATAGAGTTGAAGTTAACTTTAAAAATCAAAAGAGCAAAAGATTTTTTTTCTCTGATCTCGAAATATTACAAAGGTCTATGACAATATTTATAGCAAACCAGTTTCCTTTTGCTTTTCTGTAACTATTAATCTTCTCATGTATCTCTGCTGACTTTTTTGAAAGAGCAAAATTCAGCCATAATTTATTACTTTAAATTATTCAAGAGAATAAAATGCAATCCTAACCAATATGAAACAGCTGCATTTAGAAATCAATAGCATACGTATTTGTCAAGTTATTGATATTAAATAAAACTTTATTTTTTATAATCGCATAAAAGAAGTTTGTTTTTATTTCATGCAGGTAGCAATTTCTGCCAACTAAATAATGGTGGATGCTCTCAACTTTGTTTCCCGACATCTGAAACTACAAGGACTTGTATGTGTACAGTGAGATATTATCTCCAAAAGAACCGCATGTCATGTCAAGGTATGAGTTCATAAAAATCCTTACCTCTGGTTCATTTACTTCATTCATCGTTACATACAATGCAGATTTTAGGCAGCCAAAATCAGTTAGGTGCCAGAAAATATATTAACTAGTTGTTAGAAAATGATATACTGTTTAGTCTCATGTATGTAAGCTTTTAATGTATTTGAAATATTTAAAATATTTTCTGCCTTATGAGAGATTCTAATTTTTTAGTAATTTTAGTCACTGTACTTTATTATCAAAACTTTAACTGAATCTAGTAGAAGCTACTTTCAACTTGAATAGGCAAAAGTTATAGTGAAAAGCAGTGCTTGACCAAGCTGGAATTAATGTAGAGTTTGAAGTAAGTAATGTTTACTTTAGACCGCTTTAGAGGAAGCACTGGAGAGAATGTGAGGTCTCACATTCTCTGTAAGAGAACTGGTACCTAAGAGATTTGTCTTCCTCTTCCTTGTTTTGCAGTCTCTAGTTCTATTAGTCCCAAAGACTTTTGGTCCTAGAATGATCTTTTAGATCTAATGATCATAACTTAATTTTATCTTTAAATGCTCCAATCTTATTTGAGAAATATATATATATATGTTAGTCTTATCATTTATTTGATTTTATATGATATATATATCTTAATCTTATTTGAGAAATATATATATACATACACACATATATATGTTAGTATTGTCAATTATTTGATTTTAAATCCAATATTTATATGGTACTTATTATGTGCATGACACTGTGCTAAGCACCTTATACATATTAATTCACTTAATCCTCATAACCTCATGAGGTAGGTCTCTTTTTATCCCCATTTGAGAAGTGAGGAAACTGAGGCACAGAGAAATTAACCAGCTTACTCAGGTTACATGGCTAAAAAGTAGCAGAAGCAGGTTTAAATCTAGGCATTCTACTTTTAACAAGAAAAAATATGTATATATATATTTTATAATATATTGAAAAAGTGTATAAGCATTAGCATGTGTTCTTCTGGTAGTCTGCTTCATATTTATGTGCCTAATTTAGGACAGGCCTTTGGTACCAGAGAAGTAAGATAGTATAGCTAATTAAGCCATTGATGTATTCTTACTGTGACAAGGATTTATGAAGACTAACTTCATAAATTTCTTAATTTAAGAAATCTAAATGTCTGTGAAAAATCAGTGATATAGTTATCTTAAATCAGATAACTTTGCTTTATTATCATATATAAGCAAAGAGATATTTGGATTTTAAAGAAGAGGGAACACATTTTGATTGTGAGATGATTTAGGCTTCCAAGAATCATCTAACTTAGTGCTTATAAAAGTTTGGTTCATTTAGGTGCAGAACCATTTCTTATGTGCTCTGTTCATGAAGGAATCAGGGGAAAACCTCTTGAACCAAGTGACAAAATGGTTGCTTTGATGCCTGTATCAGGAACTTCATTTGCTGTGGGAATGGATTTCCCTGCAGGTAAACAGCTTTATATTCATAATTTATGTTTAATGTATTCACTTGATTTGTTAAACATGATGGAAATATATCCTTTTCCTCTGTACTTTAATAGTCACGATGAGAGATAAGAAAGCAGCAAATAGATACATTTTAAAGCCAATCATTAACTGTTCTAAATATATAATGTCTGAAAAAAATCGAGTAAAACTGTTCTAAAGTATAGCATTTGAATTGCAACTGCAGTTCACCATACCATGATTGGCACTTGATTGCTTATTTTTATTTCTCTTCTTTATTTGAACACGTTTATCTAGTTATAAATATAAAGATATATAAATCATTTTGATCTATTATATACTAAAATATAATCTTATTTAAAATATATTCAGGATGTGATTTTCTATTCTAATGCAAGCAGTGACAAATGAAATCCAAATAATAGAAACAATTATACATGCTAAACCATTGAAAATTATTTTGAATGGAGTATGTATCATTTGGAGTCAGATTTTACTTCACCTTCTTGTATTTTAGCAAACAGTGAAAGGAAGCAAAAGGAAGCAAAATGGACACTAACATTTTGCTGTGGCTAATATGAATAAATAATCGGAATTTAATGGTAGACACTATTGAATTTACTGAAGTAAACAAGTTTTTTTGGTGCTAATTGCTAAATTTTGACATAGCATAAATATTTGGTATTCGCATTAACATTCAGATTTATTATCTTCCACTTGAGGGCTTAAATTTATAGAATTAAATACCAAATCGTGTGTTTCCTGAATTAATGTTTCAGTGTTGAACATGTAAATGCATGTTCACAGTGTCTTTATATGCGTATAGACTTAATTTTAGCTAATGTTAAAAAACAAGTAACTATTTGATTTATTATCTTAAAAAAAGTTTTTATAATCTTGCATCAGTATGTGGGCTTCTGGTAGTTGTTTATTTTTCCCCAGCTCTAATACATTTTGTTTAATCATGTATTAATAAATTTATTGACTGCAAGTTAATTAATTATTGGGGATCTTCACAAATGGTTCAAGAATGACTTTTCTTAAGTAGACTATTTTGCACCAAATGTTTGGAATTGGATAGAGGCAAACTTTCTACATTTAAAAAAATCACCTTTCTCAAAAGGAAATACAAAAATGTACAACACATTTTATTAAGCAATATGTTAATTTTGCCAAAATCCCATTGTGTTTTTGATCAAACTTCAGTCAAATCTCTGTATTGGTGGAAGGCTAATTACTCCTACAATGCCAAATATAACTTGTCTCTTATGTATATGCATTATATTCTTTAAAATTTTATCATATAGGATTTATTAAGTGCAAACTAAGAAAACTCAAACTTCTGAAAGATTTTATATATACAGTACATGCACACATTTTTACTAGGTACATAAATCTTTGTTTTAGCTGGAGGTTATATTCAATTATTTTGAAGACTCCATAATGATTTTTGAAAATATTTGATAACTTTCCATGAGGAAAAAATATTAATATAAACAATATGGTCTAAATGTCCTGGTAAGATACTTAGTAAATCTTTTGCTTTTTAAGGTAAATGGATAATTTGAATGAGTTAAATTCACTCTCCAAGGTTGATCTTGGCCCTTAAGTGGTTAAGTTTAATAACAGGAACTGTGATGGAGGATATTTTTATTTGCAGAGAATAAGACTTTCTGTTTCAAAATGCCTAATAATTATTAATATCATAAACTTATTTCATTTCAAAGTAACTTTTCCTAAGGAGAAGAAGGTTACCTGTTTTAGTTAAAACTTAATGTTCTTCACATAAAGTTTTGTCTACCATATTTTTATTTCCTGGAAAAAAATTATTTTGAGAAAAGCTATTTCTTCTTCAGAATGTAAAGGGATATAAGCATATGGAATAGTCATTTAGGTAGAATGTTCAAAAATCTATTAAAATACCTACTGTTACCCAGAATATAGCAGTGCAAAACTTTCTTTAAACTAAAGAAGGTTAGAGATCTACAGGCCAGTGAAACATTGTTGGAAGAAACCAGAGTTTAGCCACAGACAACCTAGGTTCTAATGCCAGCTCCACCACATACTAGCTTTGTGACTGTGGGTAAGTTACCTAATTGTTCTGAGAGTCTGTTTTCTTACTTCTTTGGTGTGGGCATGTTTCTATTGATGTAAACAAATGTTTAACAAAGTACCTGATATATATTGATGCCCAGAAAATGGTAACAAAAATATCAAATAAGTGGGAAGTAAAATATTGTAGAAATTATCATATGTTATACATATATATATATACACACATACATACATACACGTATTTACAAAGATGTCCTGGAAGCTACATTTAAATTTCTAATTAGCTAGGGTTTGTTTTACTGTTCTCTCAACTGCTATCATATTTTCTATTCAGTTATCTGAAGGTGTTTCTTCAGTACTCTGGGGCAATAAACATAAGTTAATAAATCTACCTTTTGAGGATGAACATTACCATCATCATCAGTCCGCAGAGCTGATACTTAAAGATGAGATTTCAGCAACTATTTACAATCATTAAATGTAAATCTAGGTGGCTAGCCTCCAGTGCTTAGACTGAACTAGCTGAAACACTAATGAAGGTGATGATGATGGTGGTGGTGCTATAAGGAACTTTCTACTGCCTTTGTGCATAACTTTTGTTACTTTCATCTACTTTACAGCGTGATCCTTTATTAATTGTGTTTTATGAAAATAGGATCAGAAAATAGGATCTCAGAGAAAGAGAGAAAACAAACATTTTTTTGTTGTGTCAGTCTCTAATTATTTATCTTTTTTTTAAACATAGCCAGATGTTTCACCTGATTATAGGTTCTTTATTAATTCATTTTTCAGATATTTTATTTCCTCTTCTTTCATTAATGACATTTATCCCAGGGACATAATCCCTGTGTTAGGATCAAAGATAAGATGACAAAAAAGAAGGGCACAGTTGCCTCTTATTCTGAACAAACAGCTTCAATCATACTAAGGAGATGAAGTGGGAGAGAATCATTTGCAAAGTGCAAGTATCATAATTTATTAATATGATTTTATGACCATGATATTACAGAATGAATGTATTGTTAAAACCTGTGCATTTCATAAGAATTAACAGATATGTGTCTTTCTGGTTTGGTTCTAATACATTAAAGGTTTCTGCAATGTGTGAATTTTTTTTCCACCAGATGAAGCAATTCTGGATACTCTTCACAGAAGAAAAAGGACCATGTGGCTAAATTTAAAATGTTCAAAGCGTTTTTATTGCTTCACTGGAAAAGTCCCATTCCAGTGGGAAAAAAAAGTATTGAGCTTTGAAAATCCTTTCCTGTTGGGTGATATTCCTCTTGATAAATGAATACTGCATTTGATGCTTTAACAGATATATTTTAGTTAGGAGAAAAGCCTTGAAAACAAAGACCATTGCTCCACGTAGTTAAGCGGTCTTCAGTAAGTAATGCTCTGTTCAATATTCAGTCCTCCCTCCCTTTGGGATATTTATGACTTTTCCTTAATCATGAAACAAAAGGAAGCTACTTGAAGAGGACATTCTATTCAGAGAATAAATATTCATCTGAAAAACTTCAAATTTATATTCTTTTTTCATCTTTTATCTCTTTTATTTAAATTTGGGTCATGCAATTCAATGATGCAACAACTGTTGATTACTCTAATATGTACCAGGTATAGAACTTCACAGCTAAGTTGCTGTGAAAGATAAAGCTAAACAAGGGCCCAGCTGCAATGGCTCATACCTGTAACCCTAGCAATTTGGGAGGCCAGGGTGAGAAGATCACTGGAGGCCAGGAGTTTGAGGCTAGCTTGGGCAATGTAGTGAGATCCTGCTTCTGTTAAAAGAAAAAGATAAACAAAGAATAAGGGTATTATTTCAACATCATTGTCTCACACTCACTATAGGAAATATTTTAATACTTTTTTATACCATCACATAGTAGTCTGGCTAAGATGATAAAAGCACTGAAGAAACATGTCAGTATACACTTGTCTAAATCCACAGACTGTACAACACTAAGAGTGAACCCTAACATTAACTGTAGACCCTAATATAAACTATGGCTGTGTTGGCTTAGATTCACCTGTGACAGATGTATCGCTCTAGTATGAGATGTTGATAGTGGCTGTTTGTGTATGAGGGGAAGTAATATATGTTAACTCTCTGTACTTTCTGATAAAATTTATTGTGAATATAGAACTCTAAAAATTAAAATATATTAAAAAATACTGAAGGAATACATGTGACAAAATATTGCTACATTTACAAAGTGAATGTCATGTACTTTTATGAAAGGATCACTCCTTAATAGTTCTACAACATTCACATTTATCTTTGAAATGTAGAACTAGAAGGAATATTTGATACCATTTGTAGCACTCACTCTTGTTACAGGTAAGGAAACTGGAACTCAAAGAGATCAAGGAGTCATATACACATGGAGTATCCTACTCCCAAGTCTTTCCCCTGTGTCATCTTGCATTTGTAACCACTGAAGCAAAAGTTTATTTCGATTATTGTTGTCATTACTTGATAACACTACATTGCACTTCTGCAAATTCATGCTAGTGGAAAATCGTGTATTATTTTGATTTATATACTGAATAAGTAATGTTTAAACCATTTGATAATTGAAGCTAGTGACACTCAGGTTTTTCTTTTTTTATTTTCTATGCCTAGAAACTTATAAAAAAAAATATTTACAAAATTTTTCTAGTAACCACTTTGTCACCAACCAAGGCCGTAGAAGAATTACAGAAAGAATTCTTTTTGTGTCAGTAGCAGCAGTAGTTTAAGAAATACAATATTGTTGCTTTGGGACATTTTTTCAATTTTATGAAAACCATTTTCATGACTACAAAGTGAATTGCTAGGGCTGCTTCAATTTCCTTTTGTTCTTGTGACGGTCAGCTAAACCTAGTTTTTAAATCATGTGAACAGTTTGTATGGATTTATAGTCAATTCAGTAAATTGTTCAAGATGTAAAACAACATCACAAGAAAATAAAAACTTGTCAATACTACCTGAAATATAAATATCATAAATATACGTAAGGCATTTTAGGTTAACTAATGGAGATATGTCACAGATCCTTTTTAGATAATTTCTAAACTCAAAGTATATAAAAACAGACTTCTATTAGACATCTGAATTTATCAGTATGTTACCTGAATTAAAAGCTTCAGAAGAGGCACCATGATCACCTACTAAAATTAAAGCTTTGGTCAATTTATTTGAGGTCCATATTATTTTCCATATTAATGGGAGAATCTCTTAGACAAGTCTCATGAAACTTCAGGCACTCAGCACTCCTCAGGAAAGGGAAAGATCCTGATACCAACTTCAGATTAATTCACATGAAGCACATCAAGTCTTAGGAAACCTTTCTTTTCCCTGCCTGAGTTACTTTGTGCTGCCATATTTCCTTTTAGCTGCTGAGGCATCTCCTCAGCAATGGTACATTCACCTTCGAATGTACCATTCTTTCTCCCCGCTCTTTTTTTTATCAAAATAGAGTTGCTGAGGAACTATTTTTAAAAGGCCTGGTTACTTCAATTCACAGTAAATTATTAGTAGCTGTTAAGATATTTACAAGTTTTAAAATTATATGTGTTTGAGCAGATCACAGTGTCTTAACCCACGGCCAACATCCAGCTAAAACACCTCTAAAGATATGTGAAAAAAAAAAGTATTTTTATACGTAGGTTAAGCTTTTTTGTATTTTTCAAATTACTCCATACTCTGAGCCTTAGAGGATACATTGGTACCTGTTTTATTTCCAGAAACCCATCCCTGGATATGCTGACAGATTAAATGATGTGGCGATCTCTTTTAGCTTAGGTATGTTGGTACCTTTAGTATCTTTAACTGTAACCTTAAACTTGTAAAAGTGCTTTTCTTACCATTTTAAGATAACGGAGTCTATATTAATCCATTTCTCTTTTTGATACCATTTCTTAAAAAAAACAAAAGCTGTGATTCAGCTTCTGAAATTTTTGACCATTAATTTGTAATCAAGTAGACAATATTCTAGTTAAAAAAGAAAAAAGAAAGTTGTTTAATTTGTTTATGAACTGGTGATAGCAGTGGATCTTTAATTTCATCTTATTATTTGGCTTTATTTTTATCTAAAAGGAATAAGTAGTAAGTGGTTGAAACTTGAAGGTGAAAAAAATAACTAATTAGTTCTTTGAATTTCCTTGTATTCTTAGAATAGGGACTTGGCAGAAATGGAAAAAGCCTAGAAATGAAATTAGATACCCATAAGAGGATTGGAAAACTGAGGGTTTGGAAGAGGAAGAAATTAAAATAAGAAATCCTTAACATTTGTTGCATGATTATTATGTCACAGGAATAAGGTTAGGAAACTTTGTGTATTTATATCATTTAATTTATCAAAATAATCTTTTGAGGAAAGTGATATTTTTATTTTAATATTAAACTGGGATTTAGAATGAGATATGGGTATAGGAAAGACTTGGTTGCTTTGAGATGCCCAAATTAAATTCTGCATTAAAGATTATTTTGGGTTTTTGCTCCTGAGATTGACATCAAACATAAATTGGAGAACTAAT
>PVKV010041868.1:0-11127 GCA_004027835.1 Alouatta palliata
ATCACGAGGTCAAGAGATCGAGACCATCCTGGTCAACGTGGTGAAACCCCGTCTCTACTAAAAATACAAAAATTAGCTGGGCATGGTGGCACGTGCCTGTAGTCCCAGCTACTTGGGAGGCTGGGGCAGGAGAATTGCTTGAACCCAGGAGGCGGAGGTTGCGGTGAGCCGAGATCGCGCCATTGCACTCCAGCCTGGGCAACAAGAGTGAAACTCCGTCTCAAAAAAAAAAAAAAAAAAAAAAATGGATAGTAAATGAGACTATACCTGGAAAACACTTACATACTGTCCAATACATCACTCAATAAATATTTTATAGCTATTATTAGCTTACTGTAATATTATAAGCACTTTCCTGCCTTGTTCAAACTTTGTAATGATTTTTTTATAAACAAAAGAAAACTTGTCATAACAATTTACATATGTTCAAGAGTAGTTTTTTTTCCTTTGTTATGGTCCTAGGCCCAAGGTAGAAGAGAGGTCTCTCTCTGTGGACCATAGGTTAAGAACTAGTGTTGCAGAAGACTAGAAAGTGGAAACTTTAAAAAATTTTATCCTTGATACCACAATTTTTAACAAATTGGGATAATGAGGTATTTTTGTGTTTTAGCATGATTTTTTTTTCACTTAACATAGGTGAAAGTTTTCCTGTATTATTAAAAATTATTCCAAATGTTTCTCATAAATAATGTAATATTTCATTATGTGGTTAGGCCACTATGTAGATAATACTGTTATTTAGTGCGTGATTCACTTAATGGGAATAAATATTGTCACTGTAACAAAAATGCCCTAATGACAGTATCTCATTAAATTTTATTAGATTTCATTTCAGACTGAATCACAGCATATGAGGTTTCTTTTTAATTATTATTTATTTTTTTTGTAGAGATGGGTTCACACTATGTTGCTCAGGCTGGTCTCAAATTCTTAGGCTCAAGTGATCCTCCCAAAGGGCCAGGTGGCCAGGAATGAGCCACCACACCCAGCTGAGGTTTCTAATTTAAATTTTAAAAAAAGTAAATGGACATTTTCAAATATATTGAATCCCCATGTGCCATCTCCCACCCTCAACAGTAGTTAGCATTTTTGTCTTTCTTGTTTTTTGTGAACATTTAAAAATTGTCTCTTGATACACCAGATACGTGATCACAGATTTGCTCTCTGAAAATGTACATTTACTCCAACAGTACATGGAAATGCCCATTCTTTGCCATAGCTGAATAGCTTTAAATCTTTATGAATTTGATAAGCAGAATAGTAATTCATTGTTTTAAGTAGCATATCTTTGATCGCTAGTTTAGTTTTTTTCAGGTCTTATCTATGTATGCTTCCTTTTTTGAATTGCCTGTTTGGATCATTTGCCCACTTGTTGTTGGGCTCATGTGTTTTCTGTTTTTATATGAGTTTACATATTAGGTATGTTAATTTTATTTATTCCAAGTATTTAAAAATTTGTGGTATTTTTGAGATACAGAATTTTTTTTCATAGTCAAATATACCTATCTTTTTTTTCATAGGCACTGTCCAAAAAATTGAATGACACTCATAATGAACTTAATGACATAAAACAGAAGGTTCAAGACACTAATTTGGAGGTTAACAAGCTGAAGAATATATTAAAGTCTGAAGTATGTATATTTTTTTCTTTTTGCTTATGATACTTAGTTTTCACTAGAGTTAATTTAGAATTGAGTATACTCAGAGGGACAGGTGAATGAGATTCTTCTTTAATACATAATATAGTTTGTGACAATCGTGGATTAACTACATATTTAGAATGTTCCGAAAGATGCCTTGAGAATATGCCCTTCTTGTTTTGCGACTCAGCCACTCTAGACAAGCAGAATCTTCCTGACTGAGTGATAGACAAAGAGCCAGAATCAACTTGACCTCACTTATAATTAATTGAAAGTGGTGGGGTTTTCAATTACAAACCTCTGACAAAAGAGGTTCCACCTAATTATGTATCAGATCAGAACTGATTACCTTGTTATGGGGCCATCTATTTTTTAGGACCACAGGACAGATGGTTCTCCTCACACTTCTCTGTTAGCAGTCATTTGACCAGGCACTTGTATGTGAGATCAGATGACTGCAAATAAATGTGGCGCACGTGTGTCAACTCAGGAATAAAGCAGCTTGACTGAGGATTTTAGATACGTCTATTAGGTAAAATATTATCTGATATTGAGGGAGGATGTTCCCATTAATAGTTTGAGTGGTATGTAGGTAACACCGTACCTATTATAATAATCAATCCACCTACACTATTTTATTTATCATCTAATATCAGTCCACAAATATATCTTCAACATGTATTTATCGTATGCATAGTACTCTTAAGGACTTTGACACAGAAGAGATTGTAAGGATTCCTAAATTGCAATCCTTGCTTTTAGGCAGCAAGCAGCCTGTGTAGGAAAAGCATGTGGTTTCCTACACTTCTTGATTTTAAGGTTCCAGCAATGTAATACCGTAAATGAACAGAAGGCTTTTTATTTATGCAGGCTACTCAGCCTCTCTGATTCCTCCCATCTGTAATTGGGAACAGCACCCAAGTAAGTGAGATAATTTAAAACACCTAGCACAGTGAGCCATCTGAATCTATTCTGGAATAGGGCAGAAATAAATAAATGAATATCTAGAGCAACATTTTTTTTTTTTTTTTTTTTTGAGACAGGTTCACTGTGTTGCCAGATTGGAGTGCAGTGGTACAATCTCAGCTCATTGCAACCTTTGCCTCCCAGGTTCAAGTGATTCTCCTGTCTCCTGAGTAGCTGGGATTACAGGTGCATGCCACCATGCCTGGCTAATTTTTGTATTTTTAGTAGAGACTGGGGTTTCACCATGTTGCCCAGGCTGATCTCAAACTCCTGACCTCAAGTGATCTGCCTGCCTTGGCCTCCCAAAGTGCTGGGATTACAGGCGTGAGCCACCGTACCCAGCCCAGAGCAACATTTAACATAGTAAGCTTTTAGCCAGTGTTACACACTTCCCTTTATCTCCCTAGTCTGTTAGTCACATTACCTGAAATTCCGCCTTTAGGGATTAGAGCTTTTAAATTCAGAATTATATTTTCAGACATCACACATCATGCTTCTTAGGCTCAAGTGATCCTCTCACCTTGGCCTTCCAAAGTGCTAGGGATTTTAGCATCCTAGTATGAGTTTGTTTATGAGATTGCATAACACTGGATGAATGCAGGCCCTGAGAGAATGCACCACGGATCCGTTTTGATAGGGATAGACCATCAAGAAGTGTGAAGTACTTCATTTATTCACGCATTCATGCAGTGTGCTAGGTGCTGGAGTGCCAGGGATGAAAAACGGAGAGGAAACAGAATGGCTCCTAGGCAGTGGGAACAACATGAGCAGAGGTGTAGGGGAAAAAATAGGTCCAGTAGGTAGAGTAGAGTGTACAAGTAGATGACAGAGGTAAGAAGGATTTTCTTTGAACCCTATTTTCAGAAGCTTTTGTTAGAACTAAAGCATAGAAGTTATTTAAGGATTGCCTTTTTAAGAAGTTTATTTTGGAGATGTCAAGAGTAAACCAGAAGCGTAACAAAATCAGAAGTGGAGATAGCAGCTAGAAGAGGTTATAACCATAATTTAGACAAGAAATGCAAAGGATTCCAGCTGAGGCCTATGGAGTGTTGCAGTGAGCCTTGTGGGTGGCCAGAGGGAGCTGTGGATACAGGGGAGGCACAATATAGAAGTGAAGAGATCCCGAAAGCAGGAGATAGAGAATACCAAAGAACAGTTTCACTTTCTTTATAGTGTTACCTCTCAAGCTCAACACTGCTCTGGCCTCTATGGGAGGATATGAAAAGTGGTAAAATAGGTTTCTGTTTGCCAAGAAGGAGGGAGCACTGGGTGGTTGGAGTACAGGAGAGACATTCTAAGGAATCCTTTTTCACTTTGAACAATGTACTCCCTGGTCACAAAACTAAATTTAATATAAAAAGGGGAGGCTTTACATCCACACCTAACACCACAAAGCCATAAGGCAGTTTTAATTGAATGACATGGACAGTAAGTACCACAAAAAGTTAAAGAGGGTAAAGATCGATGAGAGTAAAATTCAGTTTAAGTATATTCTACAAGTACCTTCCAAGTACATACTCTGTACACAACTATTATTTTTAGTACAATCATGGAAAACACATATCAGGTTCCTACTGACACATTTGGAGTATCTGAATCTTGAAAGCCAATAAGGTAGTTTGGTATGTTGTTGACTAACACAGACTTGGCAAAGATCTTTCACATTAGAGTCCACAAGGTGGCAATATTAGCTGAATTTCCACCAGTAATCATAAGTGAGAGTTGGTTTGTCTGATTTGAAGGAGTATTGGTGAGACATTATTCATTACAATTTGATCATGTTATTTAGCCCAGGATTTCTGCTAGGGAAGTACACTATTTATTAACAGGAGAGAAAGAGATCTAGTACCTTTTAAAAAATTAATTACCAAAATTACAGCTAATTTTTTAGAATTAATTTACCAAACCATAATAAAATGTTTTTTAAAATAGCTTAATAATGATTACTCAGTATATTATATTGTTTGTGGAGCTGAATTTTTTTCCCTCCTTATTTCCCTACTAGAAATCAGATCCTACTTCGGTTAATCTGCTCATGATAGAATTTCGAAAGCTTAAAATATATGGTTCTTACTTATTTAGTATATTTAGTGCAAACTGATACTTTAGATACTTTATAAACTGATACTTTAGTATATTTAGTATAAACTGATACATTTAGTATAAACTTATTTAGTGTAAACTGACTCAGTTTATACATGAATGCATATTTGTGACTAGTGTTTATTGGCATAGGTTTGATAGTTCACTTCTGAGCAATTTTAGGAAAGTTACTAGGCTGGCAGGGAAAGTTACTAGACTAGCAGGTAAAAGATAGTCATAGAACAGTTCATGATCAAGGTAATTAAGGCTGGGGCTATGAATAAAAGGCAGGAACTAGACAAGAAATTAGCAGAAGTTGACACTTAAAATATGCAAGTACTCAGAAGCTCTATAGCCAGCACAACGCAGTAAACTGGTCAGGAATAAAGGAATACACCAATACAAAAGATTAGAGGCTCAGAAGCCGGACCAGCAAGTAGTCAGTAAGCAGGCGTAAGGGAAAAGCAGGCTGTGGAGGACTTTGAACAAAATGAAATATAAAAACAAATTCAGGTCTTGAAGAAAAGAGTAATTTACTTAAATTTACTGTTTGCTAGTGTTCGCTGACTGTTACTTAGGAGCCAGGGCAGATACTGATTGCTCTGTCTTTGCAAATTACAGGATGACCTTTTTTCTAAACTAAGATTATAGATACATTTCCTCAGGGTTCAATTATAAATGCTTCTCATGGCAAGTGAATTCCCAATGACCTGGAAAATAATGTTTAATTTTTATATGTTGAACATTTTAAATGTTTTAAAATAATAGCTGGAGTTTGCTTTTCAGGAATCTGAGAACCGGCAAATGGTGGAACAACTTCGAAAAGCCAGTGAAGATGCTGAGAACTGGGAAAGTAAAGCCCGTCAATCAGAGGCAGATAACAATACCCTAAAATTGGAACTTATCACTGCCGAGGCAGAGGGTAACAGATTAAAAGAAAAAGTAGATTCCCTCAACAGAGAGGTTGAGCAAGTAAGTTTGGGAAAATATGCTTATAATACATTCAGCATCATATTTAAAAGAGTTTTGTTTGGCCTTCCATAAATTAAATGTATGAACAAACACTTATTTAAATTTATTAAAATTAGAAACTGTTTCAAACATACCAAAAAAAGTGGTAAAAAAAAAAAAAAAGGTAACAAAACAGATAAACATATCCCCACCTCCCACATGTAAGGATACTAATATTTTGCCATATTGGCTTCAGATGTCTCCTTGTTTAAAGAAATAAAACATTACAGATAACAACTTCTCTTATCCTTTTCCTTCCTACTTCCCTAATTACTTGTGGGCATAACTTTCCTGTCAGTGTGTCTAACTCTTTTGCATGTGTTTATAGTTTTTTTACAATCCCATCACCCACAAAGAATGTATAATGTTGTTTTGTATATTTTGGTTTTTATTTAAGTGATGGCAAACATACTTGGAGATATTCATTTGCAACTTTCCCTCCTTGCTCAATATTATAATTTTGACACATCTGTTTTGATATGTATAGTGTACTGCTTTTCTCAAACAGTTGCTGCATACATTCATTGTATGTATATTTCCTTGTTTAAATTCATTCCCATATTGAAGGAAATTTAAATTTTTTTTCATTTTTTTCTGTGATAAAACACTGCAACAAACCTTTTACGTTTCTCCTTGACTACATGTTTCCCTAGATTTATGCCTGGACATTAATTTTAAAAAGCTATGTTCCTGGAATAGATCCAAGATATGTGCAATTTCAACTCTTCTAAGTATTGTCAAATTGTTCTCTAAAGTATCATTCTCCCATTAGACGTCATGAGTTATTTTCTCAAACACGAATCAATATTTGCTATTGTCAGACAATTATTTCCATGGTTTTTGTCTTGTGCTTCCTTGATTACAAGTGAAATTGAGGATCTTTTAATATTTCTTAGCCATGTAGGATTCTTCCTCTATCAGTTTTCTTGAATTTCTCTTGAATGAAAGTTTTGTAAACTTTGCCCATTTTTCAGTTGGGTAGCTTATCTTTTTCATATTGATTTTTAAAGGTATTATCTATGTATTCTTGATAATAATCCTTTTAAAGATATTACAATTATCTTGTCCTTGTCTGTGGCTTGTTTTATTACCCTCCTTGCAATATAAATAGACATGTTCAATTCTGATGTACTCAGAATTATTATCGATCTTTTCCTATATGCTTTGTACTTTTATGTCTTCTTTAAGAAAATCCTTTACAATCCCAAGGCCAGAGAGATATTTTCCTATATTTTCATTTAAAAGTTCTTCTAAATATTTGAAAGTATGTGAAATCTAGCCCTTTACATTTAGGACCTTAACCTACTTGAGACTGATTTTGTGTAATTTGAAGTAGACATATGATTTTTATTTTTGTGAATAGATATCCATCATCCTTTCTTCTCTGAAATATAGGTCAAGTCTACTTTGTCATAAAAATAAGTTTCCATACATTCTGCTCCATTGGTCTATCCCCTTGCCAGTAATACACTCTTGTAGCTACTATAATTTTATGTTGAGTCTTGATATCTAGGAGAATTAATATTCCCTCAAATTATTTGGACTGTACTTAGTCCTTATTAAACTGTGTCAAATGAATTTTTGAATAAATGTATCACATTTCATGATTTTATGTCTTTCTTCTTTTTTATGCATTTAAGACTGGAAATTTCTATTTTTTTGGGGTGCAGCCACAGTTTTGAGGTAATGTTTTCATTGCCATTCAGCTTTTAAAATAATCTAGTTTCATTATGATTTATTTTTAATTACTGAAGTTTTTTGTTTGTTTGAGACAGAGTGTCACTCTGTTCCCAGGCTGGAGTGCAGTGGTACAATCATAGCTTACCACAGCCTCCAGTTCTTGGGCACAAGTGATCCACCTGTCTCAGCCTCCAAGTGGCCGACAGTACATGTGTAAGCCACCACACCCAGCTAACTTTTAATTTTTTTTTGTAGCAATGGAGTCTTACTATATTGCCCAGGCTGGTCTTGAACTCCTGGCCTCAAGTGATCCTCCCACCTCAACCTCCCAAAGTGCTGGGATTACAGGCGTGAGCCACCGCGCCCGGCAACAGTAATTTATTGTACATTTAAAAATAACTAAAAGAGTATAATTGTATTGTTTGTAACACAAAGGAAAAATGCTAACGGAGATGGAGACAAAAAAACAAAATGGTTGTATCACTTTACACTCCCTCTTACACTGTGTGATAGTTGCAGTTGCTCTAAATCTTCTTTTCCCACACTCGGTGTTGTTACTAAATGAGTAAGGTTATCACATGAGTATTTTACCTTTCCCTCATGGTAGTTTACCTTTCCCTCATGACCAACGATGTTGAACACCTTTTCATTTGTTTATTGGTCATTATCTGTCTTCTTTTGTGAAGTATCTTTTCAAATCTGTTGTCATCTTTTTATTGGCATGTTTATCTTCTTGTTATTAAGTTGTAGACTATTTTTTAACACTTTGGATTTTGGATACTTTCTCCCAGTCATTATCTTACCTTTCAGTTTTCTTAATAAAATCATTCTAAGAGCAGAAGTCTTACATTTTTAATGAAGTCCCGTTTACCCATTTTGTTTTATACTGATAAATCTTTGCATGCACCAAGATGCATAGACTTTCTTTTAGGAATTGTATACTTTTAGATTTTATATTTAGATCTATACTACAATTGAACTAATACTTGTGTATGATATAAGATAAGGGTCAAGGTTCATTTTTTCCCATATGGATATGAAGTTACCCAGCACCATTTATTGAAAAGACGTATTTCATCAATGAATTATCTAAGAATTTTTTCCAAAAATCAAATGCTCATATATGTGTGGTTCTGTTTCTGTACTCTCTTCTGGGTATACATCTATTCTTAGCCAGTAACCCAGTGACTTAATTAATATGTCTTTATGGTAGATCTTGAAATGAGTTAGTGCAAGTTCTCCAAATGTGTTCTTTCCCCAAATGTTTGGCTACTGTGGGTCCTCTGTATTTCCACATAAATTTAGAATGAGCATATCATTTTCTACAGAAAAAAAAAACCTACTTGGAGTTTGATTAGCATCATTTTGGAAATACAGATCAGTCTGGAAAGAGTTGAGATTTTAACAGTATTGAGTCTTCCCCTCCATAAACATGGTGTATTCACCCATTTATTTATTTAGGTATAGGTCTTTTATTTCTCTCAACAATATTTTGTACTTTTCAGTGTGCAGATATTAAATTTATTTTGTTAAATATATACCATATTATTTCACGGGTTTTTTTTATGACCCTTGTAGAATATCTCATGGGTTTTTACAGTGCCATTGTGAAAATACTTTATTCTTGGATTTTACATTCCAGGTTTTGATAGCCTATACACAAAAGTAGAATAGAATTTTGTGACCTTTTATTCTGTAACATTGCTTAAATTTGGTTTTTCAGTCCTAGCAGGTTTTTGTAGATTTTAAAAGGATTTTCTACATATGCAATTATGACTTAAATGTATAAAGATAGCTTTACTTCTCTTTTATTCTTCTCAGAATGCCCTTTACTTCTGCCTAGTACTTCAAATACCAGTATTGAATAAAAGTGTTGAGAGTGGATATTTTTGCCTCATTTGTAGCCATAAGGAAATAGGACTCAGTGTTTCATCTTTGAATATGACATTAGCTGCAGGTTTTTTGGTAGCAGGTTTTTTGGTAGCAGCTTTTTAATTTTTTTTTTTTTTTTTTTTTTTTTGAGATGGGGTCTCACTCTGTCACCCAGGCTGGAGTGCAGTGGCATGATCTTGGCTCACTGCAGCCTCCACCTCCTGGGTTCAAGGGATTCTCCCACTTCAGCCTCCTGAGTAACTGGGATTACAAGGTTGTGTCACCACGCCGGGCTAATTTTTGCATTTTTAGTAGAGATGGGATTTCATCAGATTGGCCAGGCTTGTAGGAACATTTCTTCAGGTTGAAACATTCCCTTTTTACTTAGAGGTGTGTGTGTGTGTATATGTTTCCCCAAGAGAGAGTCTTGCTCTGTCACCCAGGCTGGAGTGCAGCGGCACGATCTTGGCTTACTGTGACCTCCGCTTCCTAGATTCAAACGATTCTCCTGCCTCAGCCTTCCAAGTAGCTGGGGTTACAGCCCCCCGCCACCATGCCCAGCTAATTTTTTGTGTTTTTAGTAGAGACGGGGTTTCACCATGTTGGACAGGCTGGTCTTGAACTCTTGACCTCAGGTAGTCCACACACCTCAGCCTCCCAAAGTGCTGAGATTACAGGTGTGAGCCACCATGCCTGGCCTAGCTTTACTTAGAGTTTGTATCATGAATGGGTATAAAATTCTATCAAATGCTTCTTCTGAGCTATTGAGATGGTCATATCACTTTTATTTTTCAGTTTGTTAAACTGGTTAATATATTGCTTAAAAAACATATTCCTGTAATAACTCTAGTAGGTCATGGTGGTTTTGTTTTTTGTTGAGACAAGTTCTAGCTCTGTTGCCCAGGCTGGAGTGCAGTGGTGCAAGGTCATGATGTATTTTTAAAAATACATTATTAGATTGCTAATATATATATATTTATAGAAATACATATATAATGTACATTTTAAAATATATTATATATATTTAGAAATATATATATTAGCAATCTAATAATGTATTTTTAAAAATATATTATTAGACTGTATATATATATATATATATATATATATATATATATTTTTTTTTTTTTTTTTTTTTTTTTTTTTTTTTTTTTTTTTTTTTTTTTTTTTTTTTTGAGATGGAGTCTCACTCTGTCACCCAGGCTGGAGTGCACTGGTGTGATTGTGGCTCACTGCAACCACTGTCTCCTGGGTTCAAGCAATTCTCCTGCCTTAGCTTCCCGAGTAGCTGGCAGTAGCCACCGTGCCCAGCTAATTTTTGTATTTTTAATACAGACAGGATTTCACCATGTTGGTCAGGCTGATCTCGAACTCCTGACCTTGTGATCTGCCCGCCTGGGCCTCCCAAAGTGCTGGGATTACACACCTGAGCCACCACACCTGGCCTAGATTGCTAATATTTTTAAATAAATAGATTGCTAATCTTTTTTTTTTTTTAGAATTATTACTTCTATATTTATGAAGTATATAGTTGTCTTATAAGGTGATTGTCAGATTTTTTTTTTTTAATATATATACTTTTTATTGCATTTTAGGTTTGGGGGTACATGTGAAGAACATGCAAGACTGTTACATAGGTACACACATGGCAGTGTGATTTGCTGTCTTCCTCCCCATCACCTGTATCTGTTATTTCTCCCCATGCTATCCCTCCCCAACTCCCCATCCCCTGCTGTCCCTCCCCTTTTTCCCCCCAAATGACCCCCGTGTGAGATGCTCCCCTCCCTGTGTCCATGTGTTCTCATTGTTCAACACCTGTCTATGAGTGAGAATATGCGGTGTTTGGTTTTCTGTTCCTGTGTCAGTTTGCTGAGAA
>PVKV010041869.1:0-11127 GCA_004027835.1 Alouatta palliata
CAGTTCTCCTGCCTCAGCCTCCCGAGTAGCTGGGACTACAGGCACGTGCCACCATGCCCAGCTAATTTTTGTATTTTTAGTAGAGACGGGGTTTCACCATGTTGACCAGGATGGTCTCGATCTCTTGACCTCGTGATCCACCCGCCTCGGCCTCCCAAAGTGCTGGGATTACAGGCGTGAGCCACCGCGCCCGGCCCTTAAACATTCTTTTATGGCAAAATTTGGCCAAGAATTTTTTGATAATATTAGCTGGGCACCGTGGCATGTGCCTGTAGTCCCAGGTCCTCAGGAGGCTGAGGTGAGAGGAGACTTGAGCCCAGGAATTTGAGGATGAGTGTGCAATGATTACATCTGTGAATAGCCACTGCACAATAGCCTGAGCAACACAATAAGACCCTGGCTTAAATATATGTATATAAACATATACATACACACACTGTTTTATGAAATCTCAAAGTCTGGCAACTCAATCTTAGAAATAAATAATGTAGAAGGTACAGAATTCCTTCCATGAAACTGAAAAAATGTGTTTAAAAAGTAGGGTTTGAAAAACTATTGGTAGTATATTTAATATTGATCTATAATTGTTGTAACCGAACGAGTCACGGAAGAAGCGCCACACTCTGAGTTCAAATTGCAAGTCCTTTATTAGCCAGTGACTGAGAGTCAGCTCACGCTCAAAATCTCTCTCTTATCGGTAAACTCCTCTGGTTTACTGATATTTATAACTGTATCTCTTATGATATTTATCTTAGGTAACTTGTGAACCGTGCCAAGACTCATCATCTTGTTTCAAAGTTACTGTTTCTGTCAATGAGCCCCTTTCTTCTAACACTGCAAATATTCCAAGAGATTTGGTTGATGAGATTTTGGAGGAACTGGAATACAGTGTGCCTCTTTTGGAAGTGTATCCTGTTGAGGGACAAGATACTGATATACATGATATTGCTTTGGCCTTGGAAGTTGTCAGGTATTAGGGCCTTTACTTTTGAAAGTTAAATTATCATATTCAAAAGTTGATGTGAAAGTTTTGATCGTATAATCACTTTATAAGTGTTTACTGATTTAAATTTTACTCACTACTACTGGATTAAATTTGTCAATTTTAAATTAATATATTGTATTTGTAACTTTCAGTAAAAACATTTCCTTACAGAAACATATATGGGTAATGAAAAGTGCAATTTTTTGATCTTGCATTTTACAAAAATCAAATTTGAAAGAATTCTTGAAATAAGTAACATTAACTTGTATTCATATTTAACCATATTAAATACATTAGCATTCATTTCTCACATTTAAGGGCATTACAAATACTACATATCATCATTCACATTATGATTACTTCTTACAAGTTGATACAGTTTGAGGGAAGCTATCCACAAGCAAAATATAGAATATTTTCTGGCATGTTTTTGTTTTTCTAATGTTTTCCTCCCATACAAATTTGATAGTACCATCCATATTATTTATTTGTTGAGCAAGTGATAGCCAAAATCTATGAAATTTAGAAACTGAATTTTACAGTCTCACTTCCAGAAACATTATCTCATTTATAGTAACCTAAAATAGAATGCAAATCATCTAATTTTTAAAGTTTTACCTTTTATTTTAGTTCACTCAAAGGTCATTTTAAAATGTTTTTCTTAAGAATAAAGATTGAGGTAGGGAATTCTGACATCAGAATATCTTTTTAGCTCTAAATCAGTAGTGGCTGTTTTTGATTACTGTCATCTTACTTTGGTTTATCTTAGGTTTTGTTATGACTTTCTTTGGAGAGAATGGGATGATGAAGACAGTTGTGAGAATTATACTGCACTTATTGAAGAAAGAATTAATTTGTAAATATAGTTTAGAAACTTATACTACACATTAGAAAAAATAAACATTATAATTATGTTGATACTTTTCAGGTGGTGTGATATGCAGGATGGAACAATACCTGGTCCTATTGCACAACGTTTTAAAAAAACTTTGGAGAAATATAAAAACAAACGTGTTGAGCTCATTGAGTATCAAAGCAATATTAAAGAAGATCCATCTGCAGCAGAGGCTGTTGAATGCTGGAAAAAAATACTATGAGATAGTCATGCTTTGTGGATTATTGAAAATGTGGGAAGATCTACGCCTCTGGTAATAATTTGCTGTATTTTAAATAGAAGCAAAAGTTTATATGGCTATTACTTTATCATAGCACTTAATTTGTGGTATATGTTCTGATTAAAGTGAAATATAAAATTAGATGTCTAATTTATGAGGTAAGCACAAGGTAAAACTATCAGTATTGGGAAATTATGTTTATATTAACTGAATTCGCTGAAATCATTTTTTTTCAGCAAAAGAATTCACTAATCCAGTTCTTTCCTTATCTTTCATTTTAACTCTTTTTGATTTTGGCTAAAGCATAAGAAATGAAGAAGTAGACCTCCTCTGTATAGAATATGTGAAGCAAATAAGCTGACTGGATTATAGCTAAAAAGTAGCAAGACATAGACAGAGTCTGTCTACAGAACAGGTTTTAAAAGAAGCACAAAGACAGGCCATATGAGTATATATATAGTATAACTATATATACATATAGTATAACCTGATATATATATTTCTGCTGTGTATATATATAGTATATACTGTATGTATATATACTATATATAACATATAAATATATATATGCCAGGTTATGCTATATATATAGTATAGCATATAGTATATATATAGTATAACCTGGTATATATATTTCTACTGCATATATATATTTCTACTGTATATATATATATATGTATACTATATTACTATACAGTATATATATATGTATATATATGTATATATATATATATATATATATATACATATATATATATATAGTATAACCTGGTGTGTGTGTGTGTATATATATATACACTAAAACCACATCCTCTTTGCATAAAGCAATAAAAGTGCTCCAGAGAATGCAAAAGATTATACCTAGGATTATTGGCAAAAGATTATACTAAAGAGGTTACTGGTAAATCCATATCTACTGGAAAAACAGTGTCCCTTTTGGGTGACAGTAATGATAAAAGCCGACAATTATACTGACATTTGTATTCTGACTTTCTGTTGGAAACATTTAAATGATAGAGATAGGAAACAGGAAACATAAAAGCAGGAAGAAGAGAAAGAACTAATTAGAAGTGCTGAATAGCAAACATATAAAAACAACTAGGAGAGAAGCTGGAATAGTTCTCCTGGGAGGCCAGTAGCCAACTATTTTGTGGAGATCACATCCTTTGAAGCAAAATAATGTTGCTTATAACAGAGTATCATTAAATTGGGTGAAAAAGCAAAAAAAAGAAAAGAAAAATGAAATAATATGTTAATTGAGCATAGTATCTAAAATTAGGCATATTCAAAAACATTCTTTTGCCTTCCTATCACAGACATAACCCATCTTTGTGTGAGTCTACAACTCAATGGATTATGAAAGTACAACCAGGAAATTTTTCTACTGTATTGGAAGGTTAAAGTGGCTGAGGCAATGGTTATAGTGGGTTGCTTGCAGATTTCCAGGTACTGTTCATTAAAATGAAAATATTTTAGAGGTTTAAGGGTTTAAACACGCAGTTATCCAAAAGAGCTGAATCATTACATTACCCTCAAGTTGCTTATTGCTCTCAAGACATTTATAATTAATGAAAACTATTTCTCAAAGATGTCTAGTACCAAGTTTTTATTTACTGAGTAAGGACAGGGTCAGTCTTTTTCATGTTAATTTAATTACAACTAAATCTTTTCAACTATAGAGTTCATGGACCTTTCTTTCCAAGAATTCTGAGGCATAGGAAAGGAAAAAGAGAATTTGGAAAGACTGTAACACATATTGTAGTGAAAGTGATGACTACTGAAATGGTAAGAAATAAACTGTATTCTTATTTGTTATTTAAGCATTAGCTGTGTGTAATCAGAAAAGAAGCTCCCTGAGGGTAGAGTCCTTGTATAATCATTAATGCCTTATTTTCTCAACTACCTCCAGCTCAGTTATTGCCATATAATAGGTACTAAATAAATAAATGGTGACAACTATTTACTGAGTACTAACCTTGTTGCCAGGTACTATGTTAGTTGCTATGATGAAGATACGACATAAATGTGAGAAAGGCTGCATTTAGGGGAGATAAAATGTTGATCCAGATCCACAGTCTTCCTTCTTCACACACTTGAAAATTTCAGGCAAGGTGCAAATATGGTCACAAGTATATAGGCAGTTACAATTATGACACAGAATGATAAATGCTATGATAAGGGTATGACAGGGCACACACAGGATGGATACATATGACAGAATTAGGAGTCTGGAAATGCTGGATAGAAAAATAGCTCAGCTGAATAGCTGAATCCTGAAGGATGAATATAAATTTATCCAACTCAAGAACAAAGAAATTTTGTAAGCCAACAAGTGAATATTTTCTTCTCACTTGATCTCTCAGTAGCATTTCAAAGCTCTCTCATTGAAATAATCTTTTTCCTTGTTTTATGTTAGTATACTTTCCTGGTTTTTATTCTCTCTGGTTACTTTTTTTTCTCATTCCTCTAACTGCTTGGTACTTGTCTCTTTTATGCACTATATTATCCCAAAGGGATTTAACTAATCTTCTCCCATAACTTCATTTGTATATGCAGGTACTTATCCAAAATGTATACTCATAGTCCAAACTTTTGTTCTAAGCCCCAAACCTTTATGTCCAACTGCCTATTGCTTATGACCACTTAATCGTCTCACCAGTACATCAACTAATTGTCTGCAATTAATTTCATGATCTTACCCATTGACTTGCTTTTATTCTGGAGTTATCTGTCTCAATAAATGGTACCATCATCTACTTGGTTGCTAATAACAGTTTTCTGGGAGTTATCTTGTTCATATCCCTCATCACTCTCATACACACTCATTTTTCTCTTTCACTCTCCTCACATCCTGGGATAAGCTGTGTTGTTTCCTCTGCCTGCTGAGCTACTATTCATTCTTCAGGTCTTGATTTAAACATTTCCATAGGAAAAGACCTCCTCAACCTTTTATAATACATTAGACTGCTGTATACAATTATAGCACCCTGCATTTTTCCTTATTGGCACTTTCCTTTATCATGACTACATTTAATACTTTTGTGGCTCTCTATTGAATGTCTGTCTCTTTTACTAGCATATGAGCTTCTTGAGAGCAAAGAGTATTTACCACTCATCCTGTCACCTAGGATGATGCTTGGTACATGGTAGGTGCCCAACAATTTTTGGTGAATCAGTAAATTAGTATATGTATGACAAGAGAGGATGGTACATATGAGGAACTGAAAGAAGGCCACCAAGGCTGGTAGTTAACATCTAAGAGAATGATGAAAGATAAAGTTGGCTTATTAGACAGTCTTGTTTGCTATTCTAACAATTTTTATTCTTTTTGATAAAATTTAATTTTCCTTTTAACTACTTATTGGAGTATACTATTGCTCCAATAATATGGAGTATATTGTTGGATATGCTCCAATATTAGAACATATTATTCAATCATGTTAATTATTTTACCAACATCTTTATAAACACCTTTTAAAACATCTTTGTAAAAAGTAAGGCATAAATCTTGCTTTTATCCTCAGCGTTATTTTTATTTTTACTTACTTTTTTCGATTTTAAATAGGCCCTGGCTTTATTCACTTTCTTATATGACAGAAATTTCTATGAATTTTTTTGTTCAGTGCTGTGCAATTCTATTTTCATTTGTATAATTATACCTGAACTTCAGAGGCCAGAATAATGAGAGGGAGATGACTATGAGGAGACAGCATCATCAGTTTCCACTTTACTTTGACCTTTAATTTTAGATTTACTTTTGAGGTTCATGAAATATTATAGTTAGATTGTAGTATATCTGTGCATATAAGCTTTAACAATTTTCTTGTCTTTAAGGATTCTTGACTGAGAATTCTTGCTCTATAACCACCCCTTTTGCAGTTAATTTATGCCCATCATCTTATGTTGGTGATCTTTACAAGCAGTGTAGTGGAAAGGCATGGATTTTGTAGTTAGATACCCAATGTTCAAATACCCTATCTGAGACCACTTAATAAGTAATCTTAGGCAAAGTGCATAACCTCTCTAAGCCTCAATTTCCTTACTCATAGAATGCTTTAAAAAGAGAGAGATAAAAATATACTGTGCTAGTTAAGAGCATGGGCTCTAAGGCCAAACTGGTTTTGCCAATTACTAGTTAGATGATTTTCAACAAATTATTTAACCCATATGTACTTTAGTTCCTCATATGAGTAAAATTGGGATAATAATCCTATATTCCATTTTTATAGAGTAGTTGTAAAGATTACATCAGTTTATATTTGTAATATGCTTAGAATATTGCCCAGCACATAGTAAGTGCTCAATAAATGTTTACCACTTATTTCAGTTTCTGCACGAAAGTTAAACATTAGTAATTCTCCCAGATCTAGGAAAAGCAGTGGTATCCCCATTGTGTATCACAGGCCTCTATCCTCTTGTTGATCACAGGCTGTTCCTTCTTTCTATCTGGAGATGGTGTAGTGTGATGCTGGAGAACATAGACTTTGAGATCATGAAAACCTGGATTTGATTCACAGTTTTGCTTTTTCGTATTTCTGTTTCTCTTATTTCCTCATCTGTAAAAGAAAGTAATGAAGTCTGTCCCATAGAGTATTAGGCTTAAGTGAAATAATTTATATAAATCTTTTAGCAAAATGCCTAGCACATAAAACATAAATATCAATTGATACTATTATTACTATTTTGTAGTTCCTGTCCCAATCATATAGTCATCGTTTTTTGTTAGAGTTTCCCTGTAGTGCTACAAAAGGTGATAATCATGTCTGAAAATATACCAAGTATAAAGAAGAATTTAATCCGTTTTCTTTCATCTGTACTACTGATTCTGTTGCCACCTGTCTCCTCAGAGACAGTGTGCTCTCAGTTAGTCCTTCTTTTTTTGTATCTTTTTTCCTTTATTAAAAAAACTTGAGGTGAAATTTACGTAGGAAAATTAGCTGTTTTAAAGTGACATTCGGTGACATTTAGTAGAGTCACAATGTTGTGTACCTCTGGTTCTCAACTATTTTCATTACCCAAAACCAGAACCTCATATCTCCATTTCCCTTTCCTTCCCAGCTGCTGCCAACCAGCAATCTGCTATCTCTGATATTCCTTTGATCTTTGAAGTTGCTATCCTTTGGATGGGGTTTTTTTGCTTTTTATATTCTTTGATACACTTGAGGGTTTAACTGTAGTATAAGGTGAGTTTAGTCAACTGGCTTCATTTCTGGAAGATGTCAGAGATCCAATTCTCAGCTCAGTACTACTGGGCTGCATGCGTCACCCTTGGGGTTGGTACCAGACCCACGGCACAGGTTTGTTTTCTGGCCTCTCAAGGTTAATCACCTGCTGCACTGGAGGGGCTGAAGTGTTCACAGTCTGCTAGTAACGACATTCTGACGGTGAATGCTGACCAAAGCACTTTATTGAGGCAGTGGCAGCAGGTCTGCGCTCAGGCGTATGTGCTGACAGTGGCAGCAGTTCAGCAGGGTGTGCATGTGGCAGCGGGGGCAGGGTGCCAACCAGGGTGACACGGTGGTGTTTGTATGTATGCACTAGTGCTAATGGTGGCAGGTCAACAGGGTGTGCATGCATATGTGCTGGTAGGGGAGGGGTGGTGAGGTCTGCCTGCCTGTGTGCACTTCCACAGCAGTGGGGCATGATGTGGTAAGGGGAGGCTGTGGGGATCCCTCTTGATTTAGTATGTTACACCAAGCAAGTCATGACTCCAACTTTCAGATCTTTATCAAATTTGGTAACAATAAGAAACATGAATCCACAGTTAGAAAATTCAATAAATATTAAACACTCAGTTTGATCTTCCTCAATGAATGACCTTTCTAGTTTTATGCTTATAATTGAAATTAGCTTGACCCACTGGCCTGCCCGAAATTATTGTTCTCTCTCACCCAGTGATCTGTCCATGGTGCCTAGGCTTTTTTACATTCTTAATAATGTCCCTTGATGTATTAAAGTTTTTAACTTTGAAGAAATTCAGCTGCTTTGGTTTGAATGTTTTTGCCCCCCTTCCAAAACTCAAGTGTTGGAAACTTAATCCTCAACACAACAGAGCTGGGAGATGGGGCCTAATGGGAGGTAGTTCATCAGGATGGGGTCCTCACGAATCGATCAATGTTCCTATAAAAATGGATTATGGGAGTTGGTTCTCCCTCTGTTGCTCTTCTGCCGTGTAAGGACACAGAGTTCCTCTCCAGAGTTCTTGCCTTTTGCCATGTGAAGATCCAGGCAGCAGGCAAGGTGTCATTTTGGAAGAGAATGGCCTCAGCAGACACAAACCTGCTAGTGCCTTGACCTTAGACTTCCTAGCCTCCAGAACTGTGAGCTAATAAATTTCTTTGTTAAATTACACAGTCGGTGGCATTCTGTTATAGAGCAGCACAGATAGACTAAGACAAATTTATTTTTTCTTTTGTTACTCATGCTTTTGTATCATACCTTAGAATCCACTGCCAAGTTCAAGATCATGAAGATTTACCCTTATGGTTTTTCCTAAGAATTTTGTGGTTTTAGCTCTTATATTTAGGTTGTTAATTTTGAGTTAATTTGAATATATGGTGTTAGGTTTGGGTTCAGCTTTATTCTTTTGCATGTAGATACTCATTTGTCCCAACACCATTTGTTGAAGAGACTATTCTTTCCCCCATTGAATAATCTTGTAAACTTTATTGAAAACCAGTTAGTCATAATTGGGTTTATTTCTAAAATTTGAGTTCTATCCCACTGGTCTGTATGCCTATATTTATACCAGTACCACATTATTTCATTAGTGTAGCTTTGTAGTAAGTTTTGGAATCAGAAGAGTGAGTCCTCCACTTTGTTCCTTTTCAATATTATTTTGGCTGTTCATGGTCCCTTGCAATTTGTTATTAATTTGAAGATAAGCATGTTCATTTCTTTTTTTTTTTTTTAGCATGTTCATGTCTTAAAATTAAAAAAGGCTGTTGAAATTTTGGTAGGGATTACATTGAATCTGTAGATCAATGTAAGTAGTATTGTTATTTTAGCAATATTAAAATTTTCCAATCCATGAACATGGGATGGCTTTTCACCTATTTAGACTTTCTTTAATTTCTTTGAGCAATGGTTTGTAGTTTCAGCATACAAACCATTCACCTCCTTGGTTTACACTATTTCTAGGCATTTTATTATTTTGAGTGCTATTGTAAATGGAATTTTCTTAATTTTATTTTCAGATTGTTTATTACTGATATATAAAAACAAAACTGATTTTGTGTTCTGATTTCACACCCTTCAACTTTACAGAATTTTTTTTATTAGCTATCATAGGTTTTTGGTGGATTTCTTGTGATTTTCTTTTTTTTTTTTTGTGATTTTCTATATATAGGATATATAGGATCATGTCGTCTGCAAACAGTGAGTTTTACTTCCTCCTTTACAATTTGGATGCATTTTATTTCTTTTTGCCTAGTTGCTCTGGCTAGGACTTCCGGTTCAATGTTGAATAGCAGTGGCAAAAACGGACATCATTGTCTTTTCTAATACTAGGGAATGTTATTGGCAGAATTGTGCCCCTCCAAAATTCATATATTGAGGCCCTAACCCCAGTTTCCCTAAAATGTAAGCATATTTGGAGATCAAGTGTTTAAAGAGATGATTAAATTAAATTAAAATGAGGCCATTAGGGTTGGCCCTAATCCAACCTGACTGGTGTCCTTAAAAGAAAGGAAATTTGGACACAGAAAAAGACATCAGGGGTGCACATGCACAGAAGGATGACCATGTGAAGAGGCAGAAAAACCACAATCACCTGCAAGCTGAGGGAGGTCTCAGAAGAAACCAAATCTGTTGACACCTTGATCTTGGCTTCCATCTAGAACTTTAAAGAGTATGTGCTCTTTACTGACTGAGTGCAGTGGCTCACGCCTGTAATCCCAACACTTTGGGAGGCCAAAACTGACAAATCACTTGAGGTCAGGAGTTTGAGATCAGCCTGGCCAACATGGTGAAAACCCGTCTCTACTAAAAATACAGAAATTAGCCAGTGTGGTGGCATGCACCTGTAATCCCAGCTAATCGGGAGGCTGAGGCATGAGAATCACTTGAATCTGGGAGGTGGAAGTTGCAATGAGCCGAGATCACACCACTGCACTCCAGCCTGGGCGACAGAGTGAGACTCCGTCTCAAAAAAAGAAAAGAAATTTCTGTGGTTTAAGCCACCAAAGGGGAAAGTTTTCAGCATTTCATCACTGAGTATGTTGTTAGCTGTGGGTTTTTAAAATAAATTCTCTTTATCCTATCGAGGAAATTTTCTTCTATTCCTAGTTTTCTGAGTGTTTTTATCATGAAAAGGTATTGGATTTTGTCAAATGCTTTTTCTGTATCAATTGAGATTATTGTGTAATTTAATTTTCCCCTTCATCCTATTAATGTGGTGTGTTATGATTGATTTTTGTATATTAAATCACTCTTGTATTCCTGGAATAAATCTCACTTCATCATGATGTATAACCTTTTAAAAATGTTGTTGAGTTCAGTTTGCTGGGATTTATTGAGGATTTTTGTATTTACATTCAAAAGAAATATTGCTCTGTAGTTTTCTTCTGGTATTTTTGTCTAGTTTTATTATCAGATAATGCTGGCCTGAAAATTAGGAAGTGTTCTCATAGATTTTGAAGGAATTTGGGAAAGATTGGTGTTAATTCTTTTTTTAACTTTTATTTTAGGTTGGGGGTACATGTGAAGGTTTGTTACATAGGTAAACATGTGTTATGGGGGTTTGTTGTACATGTTATTTCATCATCCAGGTATTTTTTTTTTTTTTTTTGAGACGGGGTTTCGCTCTTGTTACCCAGGCTGGAGTGCAGTGGCGCGATCTTGGCTCACCGCAACCTCCGCCTCCTGGGTTCAAGCAATTCTCCTGCCTCAGCCTCCCGAGTAGCTGGGACTACAGGCACATGCCACCATGCCCAGCTAATTTTTGTATTTTTAGTAGAGACGGGGTTTCACCATGTTGACCAGGATGGTCTCGATCTCTTGACCTCGTGATCCACCCGCCTCGGCCTC
>PVKV010041870.1:0-11127 GCA_004027835.1 Alouatta palliata
TTTACAATTTTTCAGAAAAGACGGGGAAAAAGGTGTGATTATCATCGGCTAGATGTGCTCACTGCATGCTCCATTATTTATCTGCAAGGCCTGAGTCACTGGAAGTGCAGTTGACAGGCATTTTAATAAACTGGACAGCCATTTGTTCTTCAGGACAAGGCGTGTTTCCCCAGAAGCAATCAGAAGAAAACAGGAAGCAACTCAGCATTCTGCACTGCAACAGGCCACCTTAATAACTAACCAGCATCACTCAAATGCTCTGGTTTCTCTTCATAACGAATAAATCTTTCGCCTTTTTTTTTTCAATTCTTCGGTTGAGCCCATCCACTGGGCTTTTTATTTTATTTTTATTTCCATAGGTTTTTGGGGAACAGGTGGTGGTTGGTTACATGAATAAGTTCTTTAGTGGTGATTTCTGAGATTTTAGTGCACCCATCACCCAAGCAGTGTACACTGTACCCCATGTGTTCTCTTTTAGCCCTCACCCCCTCCCACCCTTTCCTGAGTCCCCAAAGTTCATTGTATCATTCGTATGTCTTTTTGTCTTCATAGCTTAGCTCCCACTTATGAGTGAGAACATGCAATGCTTGGTTTTCCATTCCTGAGTTACTTCACTTAGAATCATGGTCTCAAGTTCCATCCAGGTTGCTGCAACTGCTATTACTTTGTTCTTTTTTATAGCTGAGTATTATTCCATGGTATCTCTATCTCTCTGTGTGTGTCTGTATGTGTATCTCATGTGATGTATAGTATAGACATTTTCTTTATTTATGTATGTGTGTGTATGTATGCATATATATATATATCATGTGGTGTATAGACCACATTTTCTTTATTTACTCGTTGATTGATGGATATTTGGGCTGGTTCCCTATTTTTGCAATTGCCAATTGCGCTGCTATAAACATGTGTGTGCAAGTATCTTTTTCATATGACTCCTTTTTCTCTAGGTAGATACCCAGGAGTGAGATAGCTGGATCAAATGGTAGATCTACTTTTAGTTCTTTATATATATATATATATATGTATATATATATATATATATATATATATTTTAATATATGTATATATATATATATTTTAATATATGTATATATATTTTAATATATGTATATATATTATATATATATATTATTGCACTTTAGGTTCTGGGGTACATGTGAAGAACATGCAGGATTGTTGCATATGTACATACATGGCAATCTGGTTTGCTGCCTCCATCCCTATCACCTATGTCTAGCATTACTCCCCATGTTAACCCTCCCCAACTCCCTACCCCCACTGTCCCTCCCCTAGTCCCCCCAACAGACCTCAGTGTGTGATGCTCCCTCCCCTAGTCCCCCCAACAGACCTCAGTGTGTGATGCTCCCCTCCCTGTGTCCATGTGTTCTAATTGTTCAACACCTGCCTATGAGTGAGAACATGCAGTGTTTGATCTTCTGTTCTTGTGTCGGTTTGCTGAAATGATGGTTTCCGGGTTCATCCATTTCCCTACAAAGGACATGAACTCATCATTTTTTATGGCTGCATAGTATTCTATGGTGTCTATGTGTCACATTTTCCCTGTCCAGTCTATCATCAGTGGGCATTTGGGTTGGTTCTAAGTCTTTGCTATTGTAAACAGTGCTGCAGTGAAAATACCTGTGCATGTGCCTTTACAATAGAGTGATTTATAATCCTTTCAATATATACCCAGTAATGGGATTGCTGGGTCAAATGGAATTTCTATTTCTAGGTCCTTGAGGAAGTGCCATACTGTCTTCCACGATGGTTGAACTAATTTACACTCCCTCCAACAGTATAAAAGTTTTCCTGTTACTCCACATCCTCTCCAGCATCTGTTGTCTCCTGATTTTTAAATGATCACCATTCTAACTGGTGTGATTTGGTATCTCAGTGTGGTTTGATTTGCATTTCTCTAATGACCAGTGACAATGAGCATTGTTTTGTATGTTTGTTGGCTGCATAAATGTATTCTTTGGAGAAGTGTCTGTTCATATCCCTTGCTCACTTCTGGATGGGTTTTTTTTTTTTTTTCTCTTGTAAATTTGTTTAAGTTCTTTGTAAATTCTGGATATTAGTGCTTTGTCAGATGGGTAGATTAAAAAAGCTTTTTTCCATTGTGTTGATTGCTGGTTCTCTCTATTGATAATTTCTTTTACTGTGTGGAAGCTCTTAAGTTTAATTAGATCCCATTTGTCTATTTTGGAACTTTTGTTGCCATTGCTTTTGGTGTTTTTTTGTGTCTCTCCTTCAGTTCTGCTTTGATCTTAGTTATTTCTTTTCTTTTGCTAGCTTTTGAGTGTTTTTGATCTTACTCCTCTAGCTCTTTCAATTTTGACGATAGGGTGTTGATTTTAGATCTTTCCTTGCTTCTCATGTGGGCATTTATTGCTATAAATTTTCCTCTAGACTCTGTTTTAAATGTGTCCCAGAGATTCTGGTATGTTGTGTTTTTGTTCTCTTTGGTTTTGAAGAAATCTCTATTTCTGCCTTCATTTCATTATTTATTCAGTCAACATTCAAGAGCCAGTTGTTCAGTTTCCATGAAGTTTTGTGGTTCTGAGTTAGTTTCTGAATTCTGAGTTCTAGTTTGATTGCACTGTGGTCTGAGAGACTGTTTGTTATGATTTCCATTCTTTTGCATTTGCTGAGGAGTGATTTACTTCCAATTATGTGGTCAATTTTAGAGTAGGTGTGATGTGATGCTGAGAAAAATGTATATTCTGTGGATTTGGGGTGGAGAGTTCTGTAAATGTCTGTTACGTTTGCTTGGCCCAGGTCTGAGTTCAAGTCCTGGATATCCTTGTTAATTTTCTGTCCCGTTGATCTGTCTGATATTGACAGTGGAGTGTTAAAGTCTCCCACTATTATTGTGTGGGAGTCTAAGTCTCTTTGTAAGTCATTAAGAACTTGCTTTATGTATCTGGGTGCTCCTTTATTGGGTGTGTATATATTTAGGATCGTTAGCTCTTCTTGTTGCATTGCTCCTTTTACCATTATGTAATGCCCTTCTTTGTCTCTTTTGATCTTTGTTGGTTTAAAGTCTATTTTATCAGATACTAGGATTGCAACTCCTGCTTTTTTTTTTTTTTTTTTGCTCTCCATTTGCTTGGTAAATCTTCCTCCATCCCTTTATTTTGAGCCTATGTGCATCCCTGCATGTGAGACGGGTTTCCTGGATACAGCACACCGATGGGTTTTGGCTTTTTATCCAATTTACCAGTCTGTGTCTTTTGACTGGGGCATTTAGCCCATTTACATTTAAGGTTAATATTATTATGTGTGAAATGGATCCTGCCATTTTGATGCTAGCTGGTTGTTTTGCCCATTAGCTGATGCAGTTTCTTCATTGTACTGATGCTCTTTACCATTTGTTGTGTTTTTGGAGTGGCTGGTACTTGTTGTTCCTGTCTATGTTTACTGCTTCTTTCAGGAGCACTTGTAAAGCAGGCCTGGTAGTGATGAAATCTGTGAGCAATTGCGTGTTCATAAAGGATTTTATTTCTATTTCGCTTATAAAGCTTAGTTTGGCTGGATATGAAATTCTAGGTTGAAAGTTCTTTTCTTTAAAGATATTGAATATTGGACCCCACTCTCTTCTGGCTTGTAGGGTGTCTGCTGAGAGATCTACTGTGAGTCTGGTGGGCTTCCCTTTGTGGATAACCCAACCTTTCTCTCTGGCTGCCCTTAGCATTTTTTCCTTCATTTCAACCCTGGTGAATCTGACGATTATGTGCCTTTGGGTTGCTCTTCTTGAGGAATATCTTTGTGGTGTTCTCTGTATTTCCTGGACTTGAATATTGGCCTGCCTTGATAGGTTGGGGAAGTTCTCCTAGATAATATCCTAAAGAATGTTTTCCAGCTTAGATTCATTCTCTCTGTCACATTCAGGTATACCTATCAAACGTAGTTTGGGTCTTTTCACATAATCCCATATTTCTTGGATGCTTTGTCCATTTCATTTTACTCTTTTTTTCTTTAATCTTGCATTCTCATTTTATTTCATTGAGTTGATCTTCAATCGCTCATATCCTTTCTTCTGCTTAGTCAATTTGGGTATTGAAACTTGTGTATGTTTCGTGAAGTTCTCGTGTTGTGTTTTTCAGCTCCATCAGGTTATTTATATTCCTCTCTAAGCTGTTTATTCTCTTTAACATTTTGTCAAACCTTTTTTAAAGGTTCTTAGTTTCTTTGCTTTGGGTTAGAACATGTTGCTTTAGCTCAGATAAGGTTTTATTACCCACCTCCTGAAGCCTGATTCTGTCAATTTATCAGACTCATTCTTCATCCAGCCTTGTTCCCTTGCTGGTGAGGAGTTTTGATCCCTTGGAAGAAGAGAGGCATTCTGGTTTTGGGTGTTTTCAGCCTTTTTGTGCTGATATTTTCCTATCTTTGTGGATTTATCTACCTGTGGTCTTTGTAGTTGGTGACTTTCAGATGGGGTCTCTGAGTGAATGTCCAGTTTGTTGATGATGAAGTTATTTCTTTCCGTTTTTTAGTTTTCCTTCTAACAATCAGGCCCCTCTGCTGTAGTACTGCCGGAGGTGTACTCCAGACCCTGTTTGCCTGGGGATCACCTGCAGCAGCTGTAGAACAGTAAGGGTTGCTGCCAGTTTCTTCTTCTGTTATCTTTGTCCTAGAAGCATACCTGCCAGATGTCAGCCTGAGCTCTCCTTTATGAGGTGTCTCTTTGGATATACAGGGGTCAGGGAGTTGTTTGAAGAGCCAGTCTGTCCCTTATAGGAGTTCAAGTGCTGAGCTGTGAGCTGCATTGTTTCGTTTAGAGCTACTGGGGAGGTATGTTTAAGGGTGCTGCAGTGGAACTCATCATCGCCTCTTTTTCCCAGGTGCTCTGTCCTGGGAAGGTGAGGCTTTCTTTATAAGTTCCTGTCACGCTGCTGCCTTTTTTCAGAGATGTTCTGCCCAGTGAGGAGGTAGCCTAGTCAGAGTCTGCCGGCAGAGGCGTTGCTGAGCTGCTGTGGGCTCTGCCCAGCTGCTGTGTGAACTTCTTTGCAGTTTTTTTTAATAGGGGTTTTAGTTAGAACTGCGTTGGTAATGGCAGTGTGCCTCAGTAATGGCGGACTCTTTCTGTAATGGCAGACTGCCTCAGTAATGGCAGATTGCCTTGGTAATGGTGGACTGCCTTGGTAATGGCGGACTGCCTCGGTAATGGTGGATTGTCTCGGTAATGGTGGACTGCCTCAGTAATGGCAGACTGCTTTGGTATAGTGGTGGACTGCCTCAGTAATGTTAGATGCCCTTCTCCTGCACAGAGCTGGACTGTCCAGGGTCCAGATGTGCTTGCTGTGAAACTCTGAATCTAGAGCATTTCAGATTGCTGGTCTTTGTGGGGGTGGGACTGGCTAAGCCAGATCACCTGGCTCCCTGTTTCAGCCCCTCTTTTTTCAGTTGAATGGGTGACTCTGTTTCCCAGGCTTTCTAGTCCCCAGTTGAAATGGCACCCGGATTTGTGTGAGTTTTTGTGTGGAGACTCGCTGCGCTGGCTGAAACAGCCGTGCTGGAGACTCGTGGTGCTTTTTTGACTGGGAATCTCCTGGTCTGTGGGCAGTAAAAATTTGTTTGGAAATGCTGTGATCACTCACCCTCTGTGTTTTCACTGTGAACTGCAATCCAGATATGTTCCTATTTGGCCATCTTGGATTGTCCCTCTACTTTTAGTTCTTTAAGGAAACTCCATACAGTTTTTCATAGTGGTTGTACTAGTTTACATTCCCACCAGCAGTGTAAAAGTAGTTCCTTTTTACCACCTCTATGTTAGCATCTATTATTTCTTGATTTTTTTGATTATGGTCATTTTTGCAGAAGTGAGGTAATATTGTATGGTGGTTTTGATGTGCATTTCCCTGATAGTGATGTTGAGCATTTTTTCATATGTTTGTTGGCCATTTATATATTGTCTTTTGAAAATTGTCTGTTCATGTCCTTAGCCCCAGTAAAAATCCCACTTTTTGGATGGGATTTTTTTTTTCTTGCTGATTTGTTTGAGTTCTTTGTTGATTCTGCTTATTAGTCCTTTGTTGGATGCATAGATTGCTAAGATTTTCTCCCACTCTGTGTGTTGTCTGTTTACTCTGCTGATTATGTTTTTACTGGGCAGAAGCTTTTTAGTTTAATTAAGTCCCATTTATTTATCTTTGCTTTTGTTGTTTTTGCTTTTGGGTTCTTGGTCATAAAGTATTTGCCTAAGCCAGTGTCTAGAGGGTTTTTTCAATGTTGTCATCTAAAGTTTTTATGGTTTCAGGTCTTTGATGTAAGTCTTTGATCCATTTAGTTGATTTTTTATAAGGTGAAGGATGAGGGTCTAGTTTCATACTGAATGCCAATTTTAAACACGTGAATTAAATTACTTATTTAAAGTATAATAAATATTACAAAATATTAGATGCTGATGCTTCATACCACCTCAAAACAAAATACTCAATAAGTCTAAAAAATGCAGAACATAAGTTGAAAGTGTAACTGTAAACTACTGTGAAATTTGTGAAATATATGCTAATAATAAGAAGCCAAGAATAAAATAATTGTTAGGTTGTGTAAATGGATGTTGATATTTTTAAAAAGTGCATCTTTTATTAATATGGTTGAACACATAAAGCCCTAACTGGAAGAAGCAGATCTTTAAATAGAGTAATTTTTCAAAGTAAGTATAAACGTGCACTTGGCATCTGAGCAAAAAAAATTGAAAATTATTCTGATTCTCTTTCCATATTATCTTATTTCTCTTTGCTTTTGTTTTAATTTTTTAAAAGCAATTTATTAAGGTATACTTGTCCATAAACTACACATGTTTTCAGTGTAAAATTTGATATATTTTGACATGTGTATGGACCAGTGAAGCTATCACCACCACAATCAATGAAATGAAAATTTCTGTCACTCTCAAAAATTTCCTCATTTTTTTTGGTAATTCTTCCCAACACCCCTCCTCATCTCCCCTGTCAAAGGCAGTCACTCATCTCTTTTCTGTCATTATAGATTTCTATTTTTTGTAACTTTATGTAAATGGAAGAATACACTTTCTTGTCTGGCTGCTTTCACTTAGTACAGTTGTTTTGAAATTCATCCACATTATAGTATTTAACATTAGTTCACTACTTTTCATTGCTGAGCAGTATTCCATTGTGTGTGTATACCACAGTTTTTCTGTTTACTAGTTGCTGGATATTTGTGTTGTTTCCAATTTGGGGCTATTACAAATACATGAACATATGCTTTAGTCTATTGTAGACAAATATCTAGGACTGGAAGGACTAGGTTGTATAATAAGATGTTGGAAAACCATTTTTCAAAGTTGTTGTGTTATTTTACATTCCCAGTCACAGTAGATGAAAATCTCAGTTGTTATACATACTTGGTATTATGACTCTTAAAATTTGGGCTGTTCTAATGTATATATAGATATATTGCATTATGATTTTAATTCATGTTTTCCCAATGACTAACAGTGTTGAGCAACTTTTTATGTGTTTTTCAGCCAATTAAGTGTTTTTGTGACTATCTGTTGAAATATATTGTCTTTTGTTTGTTTGTTTGTTTTTCTTCTTCTTATTGATTTGTAAGTGATATGCTCTGGCTACAAGTCCTTTATCTGATATGTTTTGTTACTGTTTTCTCTGAGTTTGTCACTTGCCTTATTTTTTAATGTTTGAAAAGAAGAACAATTAAATATAATGATGTCTAATTTATTTTTTAAATTCTTAAAATTTTAAAAATTATAAAATATTCTATCAAAAATAAAAAACTTTGCCTCTCTCAAAGTTACAAAGATTTTCTTGGTTTCCTTTTAGAAGTTTTGTGGTTTCAGGTATTGCATTTAGGCTTATTTCCATTTGGTACAGATTTCATATATGGTATAAAGTATGATTTAAAGTTCATTTTATTGGCATAGGTGTTTTAGCATCATTTGTAAAAAAAATGGAAACTTTCTCCACTGAATTGCCTTCATGATTTTGATGCCTTAAACAATCACTAATTTACTTTCTGTCTCTGTAGACTTGTCTGTTCTGGTTATTTCATACAGATAGAATAATAAAATATGTGATATTTTGTGACTGGCTCATTTCACTTAGAATACTTTTTTCATGTTGTAGCATGTGTGAGTGCTTTATTCATTTTTATGATTGAAAAATATGTCATTGTATGGATCTGCTATGTTTTATTTATCTGTTCATCATTTGATAAGTATTTGGATTGTTTTCAGTTTTTACTATTATGAATAATGCTGCTTATGGACGTTTATGTCATGTGTTTTTATTTATTTTGAGAATTTACCTAAGAGTGGAATTGCTGGGTTATATTTTAACTCTGTTTCACTTTTTGGGAAATAAAGTTTTCTCTAGTGGCCACACCATTTTACATTCACACAAGTGATGTATAATGGTTCCAATTCACCAACATTTAATATTTATTGTCTGTTATAAGTAGGTGTAAAGTGTTATCTCACGGTAGTTTTGATTTGCATTTCCCTAGTGGTTAATGGTGTCTAGCATCTTTGGATATACATATTGGCCTTTTGTATATCATTTTTAAATAGATGCCTATTCGAATTGTTTGCCCATTTTTACATTGGGTTTTATTGTTGCAATATAAAAATTCTTTATGTATTCCAACGCAAGTCCCTTATTAGATCCATAATGGTCATAATAGTCAAATATTTTCTCCAATTGTGTGGGTTGTCTTTTCACATTTTCGTGGTTTTATTTCCACTGTTATTTTAAAGATTGTTTTAGGATTTATGGCATATGTTTTTGATTTATCACAGTCTACCTTCAAGTGATAGTGTATTATTTCACATATTGTATAGAAACCTAGGAAATTTATAATAGTGAATTTTCATTTTCTTACTCCTGACTTTTATAATATTGTCATACTTCTAAGTATGCAGTGAATCCTACATTACAATCAGTTATCTTTTATGTAGATTTCAGTAACAATAAGAAATTGTATTTTTGTTGATAGTTAAAATGTATGGTGTTTTTAATTCTATAGATCAATATTTTTTATCTGGTAGCACTTACCAATATTTCTACCTGAATAATTTTTTTCAACATTTCTTCTAGTTCAAATTTACTGATGATGAATTGTTTCAACTACTGTATGTCTGAGAACATCTTTATTTTAATGTTAGTTTTTAAAGGTATTTTTGCTGGGTATAGAATTCTAGGTAAAGAGTTTTAGTTTTTTCCTTACTTCACTGTTTTCTTGCTTATGTTGATTGTTTCTGATGAGCAATCTGCTGTTATTCTTACTTCTGTTCCTTTACACATAAAATGTCTTTTTTCTCTAATTGCTATTATGATTGTCTCTCTATCATGATTTTAAAAATATTTATTATGGTGTTCCCTAATGTAGTTTTTAAAATATTTTTTGGACTTGGTGTTTGTTGAGCTTCTTGAAGGATTATAGTTGTTTTTTTTTTTTTGAGATGGGTTCTTACTCTGTCACCCAGGCTGGAGTACAGTGGCACAATCATGGCTCACTGTGGCCTTGACCTCTCCAGGCTCAGGTGGTCCTCCCACCTCAGCCTCCTGTGTAGCTGGGACTACAGGCGTGTGGCACCACACCTGCCTAATTTCTTGTCTTTTTGTAGAGATGGGGTTTCTCCATGTTGCCGAGGCTGGTGTTGGATTCGTGGGTTCAAGTGATCCACCCATCTTGGCCTTCCAAAGTGCTAGGATAACAGGCATGAGCCACCAGCCCAGTTTATATTTTTTCATTAAATTTTAGAATATTTTTGTTTATTATTGGTTCAAATATATTTTTTTCCTCCCCGTTTTGGGGACTTCAGTTACTTTTATGCTTAAAGTTATTCCATGACAAACTGATGCTCTGTTCTTTTTTTTTTTTTTTAATTAAGTTCTGGGGTACATGTGCAGAACATACAGGTTTGTTACATAGGTATATATGTGCCATGGTGGTTTGCTGCATGCATCACACCATCATCTACATTAGATATTTCTCCTAATGCTATCCCTCCCCAAACCCAACACCCCTACTATACCTCCTCTAGCCCCCCACCCCCTGACAGGCCATGGTGTGTGATGTCTGCCTCCTTGTGTCTATGTGTTCTCATTGTTCAACACCCACTTATGAGTGAGAACATGTGCTGTTTGGTTTCCTGTTCTTGTGTCAGTTTGCTGAGAATGATGGTTTCTAGCTTTATCCAAGTCCCTGCAAGGGATATGAACTCATCCTTCTTTATGGTTGCATAGTATTCCATGGTGTATATGTGCCACATTTTCTTTATCCAGTCTATCATTGATGGGCATTTGGGTTGGTTCCAGGTCTTTGCTGTTGTGAACAGTGCTGCAATGAATGTTATGTGTGCATGTGTCTTTATAATAGATTGATTTATAATCCTTTGGGTATATACCCAGTAATGGGGTTGCTGGGCCAAATGGTATTTCTATTTCTAGATCCTTGAGGAATTGCCACACTGTCTTCCACAAAGGTTGAACTAACTTATACTCCCACCAACAGTGTAAAAGTGTTCCTATTTCTCCACATCTTCTCCAGCATCTATTGTCTCCTGATTTTTTAATGATCACCTTTCTAACTGGTATGAAATCGTATCTCAGTGTGGTTTTGATTTGCATTTCTCTAATGACCAGTGATGATGAGCTTTTTTTCATATGTTTATTGGCTACATAAATGTCTTCTTTTGAGAAGTGTCTCTTCATATCCTTCCCCCACCTTTTGATGTTTTTTTTTTTTAAATTTGTTTCTTTGTAGATTCTGGATATTAGCCCTTTGTCAGATGGATAGATTGCAAACATTTTTTCACATTCTGTTGGTTGCTAGTTCACTCTAATGATCGTTTCTTTTGCTGTTCAGATGCTCTGGAGTTTCGATCCCATTTGTCTATTTTGGCTTTTGTTGCCATTACTTTTGGTGTTTTAGTCATGAAGTCCTTGCCCATGCCTATGTCCTGAATGGTACTGCTTAGGTGTTCTTCTAGGGTTTTTATGGTGTTAGCTTTTATGTTTAAATCTCTAATCCATCTGGAGTTAATTTTTGTGTAAGGTGTACAAAAGGGAACCAGTTTCAGCTTTCTCCACGTGACTAGCCAGTTTTCCCAACAACATTTATTAAATAGGGAATCTT
>PVKV010041871.1:0-11124 GCA_004027835.1 Alouatta palliata
TGTCTTAAAAAAAAAAAAAAAAAGAAAAGGTTGGGTGCAATGGCTCGGGCCTGTAATCCAGCACTTTGGGAGGCTGAGGTGAGAGGGTGACCTGAGGTCAGGAGTTCGAGACCAGCCTGGCTAACATGGCGAAACTCCATCTCTACTAAAAAATGTAAAAATTAGCCAGGCATGGTGGCGGGTGCCTGTAATCCCAGCTACTCAGGAGGCTGTGGAAGGGGAATCACTTGAACCCAGGAGATGGAGGTTCCAGTGAGTGGAGATCGTGCCACTGCACCCCAGCCTGGGCAACAGAGCAAGACTCTGTCTCAAAATGCCAGTCGCGATGGCTCACACCTCTAATCCCAGCACTTTGGGAGGCTCAGGTGGGCAGATTGCCTGAGGTCAGGAGTTGGAGACCTGTCTGGCCCACATGGTGAAACCCCGTCTCTACTAAAAAATGCAAAAATTAGCTGGGCGTGGTGGCGGGCGCCTGTAATCCCAGCTATTTAGGAGGCTGAGGCAGGAGAATGGCTCGAACCCGGGAGGTGGAGGTTGCAGTGAGCCAAGATTGTGCCACTGCACCCCAGCCTGGGCGACAGAGCAAGACTCCGTCTCGACAGAAAAAAAAAAAAGTGGCTGATGCCACACGTCAGAACCAGATTCCTGCACGCACTCACCCCAGCTCCTGTAGGGGCTTCTGACTAAGCCCTGACCTCACCTCTGCCCCTGCCCCATGGAAGTTCAGAGGCTACATACTTGCAGTCCGTCTGCGTGTCCCAGGCTCTCTCTGTGTGGCCAGCAGCTAGCTTCTTGTCCACTTGGGACTTCATTTGACTGGACTTACTCTTACTCTTAAATTAAAAAAAAAAACTTTAATTAGAAAAAATTTAATTTATTATTATTTTTTGAGACGGAGTCTCGCTCTGTTGCCCAGGAGGCTGGAGTGCACTGGTGCAATCTCAGCTCACTGCAACCTCTGCCTCCTGGGTGTAAGCAATTCTGCTGCCTCAGCATCCTGAGTAGCTGGGATTACCGGCGCCCACCACACCCAGCTAAGTTCTGTATTATTATTATCTTTTTTTGAGACAGAGTCTTGCTCTATCACCGGGCTGCAGTGCAATGGTGCGATCTCGGCTCACCGCAACCTCCGCCTCCTGGGTTCAAGCGATTCTTCCGCCTCAGCCTCCCGAAGAGCTGGGACTACAGGCACGTGCCACCATGCCCGGCTATTTTTTGTATTTTTTAGTAGAGACGGAGTTTCACCATGTTGGCCAGGATGGTCTCGATCTCTTGACTTCATGATCCACCCGCCTCGGCCTCCCAAAGTGCTGGGATTACAGGTGTGAGCCACTGCGCCCGGCCTGGTTTCTTCTTTTTTTACAGCATTTATGCATTTGACGTGCATGTGCTTGTGGCTGGTTCACTCCTATGGAAGTGAAGGGCTGCTGGGGTGTTTCACCAGCACCTGGGACAAGGCAAGTGGCCCTAGTGCCAGGCTTGTGCCAGGCCCTGGGCTCCAACAGGAGAAGGTGGGGAGGGAGGTGACAGGGACACAGCCTGTAGCTCTGGGAGCAGCAGGTGAAGCCCAGAGGAGGAGGAGGAGGGAGAGGAAGAGGAGGGGGATGGGGAGGAGGGGGATGAGGAGGAGGAGGATGGGGAGGAGGGAACTGGGGAGGAGGATGAGGAGGGAGAGGAGGGTGGGGGAGGAGGGGGAGGAAGAGAGAGGGATGCTTTCCCACAGCTGCCTCTCCCGGGCCACTGCCCAAGGCCAGCCTCTGCACTTTTGTCCCTGAAGCGAGAGTTTGGCTCCAGGATGAGGTGGCGTCAGCGGCAGACCCGGGGCCTGTCTCGCTCTGGCTGGGGGACGGTGGGCTGGCCCTGCAGAGCGCAGCCCTGGGCTGAGTCACAGCACAGCGCCCGGTGGGGGCCTCCCTGACAGAAAACAAACTCCAGGCGAGAAGGTCTGGGGGCAGGTGGGGACCATCTGTGGTAAAGTCAGCCCTAGTTGGGTGCTGAGAGTGTGCAGACCCCTGGCCCAGCAGACTGTCGGAGGGCAGAAAGACCTGGAAGCTTTGGATTTAGGAACTAGACTGGTGCTTTCAGTTTCTTTTCTTGTTGAGGAGGCTGAGGATGGGGCTTCATGAAACCAACCAGGAAGAATGAAACACAGAGCTAGTCCAACACCCAGCTCGAGGGAGGGGGCCCGGAAGCTTCTGGAAGTCTGCTGCTTCTAAGCAGGGGCCACTCTAGCCCACAAGGCCAAGTTGGCGGAGGCAGGCGAGGAGACTTTGCAGCTCAAGTCACAGGCCAGGAGGGACTGGTCCTGGAGCCTGCAGCTGCCAGGCTGGAAAGGTCAGAGCTGGCTCTGCGTCTAGCTGTGCCGGGGAGAAGCCGCAATTACGCAGGCTTGGGAGCCCGGGGATTAGCCCTCGCAAAGGAAGACCCGGCAGTTTGGGAGCCGGGGATCCTGAATGGTGAGAAGGCACTTGGGGGCGTTGGAAAACATTCTGGGTTCAGAGTCTGGTCAGGGAGGAAAAACCAAACGGAGATCAGCAGGAAGGGGAAGGGGCCTCCAAGGGCTTTCCCGTCCCAGCTTCCCAGGACACCTGACCCAAGCTCCCGGATTTCATCCACGCCTCAGGACAGACACGACCCCTGGGAGGAAGGGGCCCAGGCCTCCTGAAGCAGAGCCCCAGAGGCCTCTAAGGGCCAGTGAGTCTAGGACCAGGGGCAGGAGCTGCAAATGGGGCCTCCCTGCTCCCCACCCTTCCTTCCCTCCTTCCCGGAGACTGCCCCACCCACCTGGCCCTGTGAGCCCAGCCCCCTGCCCGGCCCACCCTGCAAGGGCGTGGGATGGGCCAAGACATGCTCCTTTCTGCCGGGCGCGGTGGCTCACACCTGTAGTCCCAGCACTTTGGGAGGCTGAGGCGGGCGGATCACGAGGTCAGGAGTTTGAGACCAACCTGACTAACATGGTGTAACCCCGTCTCTACTAAAAATACAAAAAAAATTAGCCAGGTGTGGTGGCATGCGCCTGTAATCCCAGCTACTCAGGACGCTGAGGCAGGAGAATCGCTTGAACCCAGAAGGCAGAGGTTGTAGTGAGCTGATTACGCCACTGCACTCCGGCCTGGGCAACAAAACAACAAAAATAATTAACAAAAATAATTAGCCAGGCATGTTGGTGCACACCTGTAATCCCAGCTACTCTAGCTACTCAGGACGCTGAGGCAAGAGAATCGCTTGAACCCGGAAGGCGGAGATTGCAGCGAGCCGAGATGGCCACAGAGTGAGGCTCCATCTTAAATGCTCTTATCCAGGAGGCAGGTGGGCTGTGCATCCCAAGGCCCCAGGCCTGAGCCTCCAACTGCGGCTCCTGCCTGTGTGGAGGGGGTGGGTTTGTGAGGCTCAGGGGAGGCCATAGCTCAGACCCCACATGCCCCATATCTAACCCTCCATAAAGTGCTGCTGTGTCAGCACAGCAGAGAGCAGGTGACAGCAGTTATGCATCCCAGGCCCCCCACCCACCTGCAAGGGGAGCATCCCAGGCCTCAGGCTAGGAAATTGTAAATGCATAATCCGTCCAATGGCAAATAACTCTGAAGAGTCAAGAAGCCGTCACCCACTGACCTGCGGAGCCGGGCTGCCGCGTGCCTCTGGGCTTCCCTGTGGCTCCTTCCCTCTCCGCAGATGCTACCAGGAGCTTTTCCCCAAAGTGCTGACTCAGCATCTCAGGGTACCCCTGACAGGCCCGGCCTGGCTCAGAAAGGGGGCAGTAGCCTCGTGACTCTTCCACACGAATCCCTGTCCCCAGTCTTCTCTGTGTGAACGCCGGTGTGGACCGACGGGGACAGATGATGGAGCCCAGGCCACCCGGGAGGGGGTGATGGGGACATGTGGCCCCTGCCCGGCACTTGCCTCCCCACACCCACCCCCAGCATTAGTATCTCCACAGAAGGGAAGGGGTTACAGGACAACCTGGCGCAGGGGTCACCGGGGACCCTCAGGAGGCCCCACTATCTAGATGCTGGTACTGATGTCCTTTTGTAAAAGGACATCAGTGCCCCACTGTGACGCTGACGCCTGGTGAGAACCTCAAAAGGAAGCTTCCCTTACTGGGATGGCGATTTCCTGAGAGCCCAGCCATGGACAGAGGGCGGGAGACCCGCTAGGTGCACCCAGAGGCTCAAAAGGAATGTCGGATGTGCAGTGTGTAGTTTTGTTTATTTTTATTTTTGTAACACAAGAGAGAGGAAGTGAAGGGCCAGGGCCCGGCGGCGTCCCCTGCACAGGCTCTAAAGCATTTGTCTGACCCCGGGTTTGTTTTGAAAGGCAATTTTGGGGCTGCGCTCAAGGACTTTCCAGGCTGTCAATCCCAGCGTCAACAGCTTAAAATAAAAATCTCCCGTCTGTTCGCTGCTCTGAGAGGCTCCAAGAAACGCAAAACAAACCCCTCTGGAAAATGCCGCCCTGAGAACCAGAGTGAGGCTTGAAAGATGCTTTCAACAAAGAATCTTCCAGGAATCTAGCCGGCTCTGGACTGCCGCTTCACAAAACCAAAAACACCAAACATTTCCAACCAGAGAACTGCCGGCTTTAGCAAGAAAAAGGGGCTTCACCTAAAAGGGAGAGTCACAAAACGCGAGGGGGATTCTCCCTGACGCCTGCCTCTTCCTTTCTGAGCAGATCTGTCCATCTGTGGAGTGGAACCACGGTCCTGGCGGGAGGGCACGCGGCCGGTCTGGGTGGGCGTTCACTGTTTGCCCGCCTGTCTGCCCGGCTTCTTCTCCGGCTGGCCTCTGCCTGTGCCTGGGATCCCGCCTCGACCCCGGCCACCAAACACACCTGTGGGACAGAGAGAGGGAGCTGCAGCTGAGCCAGGTGGGTGGGACCTTTGACGGGATTCCAACACCCCGAAACGCTAGGCCAGGTCACCTAAGTCTCCAGCCTCAGCTTCCTCTTGTGTGACGTGGGGACTGAGGGTGTCTCCCATCTGCCCCTCGGGGCGGAGCATCTGAGCAAGGAAGGCACTCCAGGGCATCCTTATTATGGGGTTAGACCCAGTCCCCCAGGGCTGCAGGGTGGGGACAGGTGACACAGGGCACTAAGTCACACAGCGGAGCTGGGGCAGGCTTCCTTAAAGGACAAAGCCAGAAGGGCTTCCTGGAGGAGGGGGAGGTGGGACAGGGATGGAGCAGAGACCAGGGCAGTAGGCCAGGCTGGGGGCTGCATGGGGGGCCTCCCATGCTCCAGAACCACCCACGGCCCCTCATCCACCTGCTAGGAGGAAAACAGGAAGAGGGGTTATTATGTATCCAGCCCCAGGCACAGGGAAGGGGAGGGGACTTCCCAGCAGGCCCGAGGCCACAGGGACAGGAGACCATGAGACCAAATGACATTTTCCACGAAGCCTCTGAGGTGGAAACACACGGCCGCTGGGGAGGTGTGTGTGTGGGGGGCTGTCCAGCACCCCCACCTGGGGAGGTCCCGGGACATGAGGGCCCGCGCAGGGACTCACTGAGGGGGCGCTGCGGCACCACCTACAGTGACCCTGAGCAGGCTGCAGGCAGGGGACCTGTCCCCACACCCTCCGTGTGCCCGGTGCCCCCTAATGCCACCCCCACTGCAGGCCAGGCCTGGTGCAGCAGGCTGGGTGGGCAGGGACCCAACATCAATCCCTCCTCCCTCTACCTTGGGGATCCCAGCTGCGACCCGTCTAGGGAGCCATTTCGGAGAACTTTCTAGCTGGACTAACGCTTGAGGAAATCAAAGCTGGAGCTTCGAACAGCAGGAGAGCCAAAGCCAGCGGGAGGCCCACATGCCGCGTGCCAGAGGCCAGTGCTGCAGGCAGGACAGCGCTGGCCTCTAAGAGCCCCATCGGAGGCTCAGCCCCGGGCCGGGGAGGTCTGACACCCACAGGAGCTGGAATCACCATCTCCCCTGCAGACCTCAACCCCATGAAGGTGGGGTCAGGGGTCCAGATTCAGAGGATCCAAGAGGTCGAGGCTCTCACCAGCAAGGGACCACCAGGCCTTGTGGGGACAGAGCCCAGAGGCCAACGATGGCCCGGGCCACCAACCTCCCCTCTCCCCAGGCAGGACCAGCTGTGCCAGGGCACATGGCCTGGTGGGGGCCCCTGTGAGGCTGCTGTCTGCAACCCATGGCCCCATGGCTTCCTGCAGAGCAGCCAGAGAAAGCCCCCCCACTTCCCTAGGTAGGACTCAACCCACTCTCTCAACAACCTTGACCTCAAGTGCTGCATAGGAGCCAGGCCTGGGACTCTAGAGGCCTCACCCACCCTGCGACCCCCAAAAGCTCTCTGCCTGGAATACTGCCCCCACCCCTCCCTCAGGCTCACTCCTGGTCACCTTGTGAGCCTGCACTCAAAGCTGGCACCTGCGGCCTTCTAGGGGGCAGCCATGCTGTGCCACAAGCCCCCAGGCTGGCACCTGAGCCCGGCACACAGGTGGTACCCACTGATGGAAGAAACAAAGCCCAGGGCCCCCGAGAACACAGAGCTGGAGAGAGAGATGAGGGGGGGCAGGGGCTACAGATGGCCCCTGGGCCTAACAGATGGCATTTTATGACCAATTCATCGTATCTGGTGGGGGTGGGTGACCTTGGCTTTGGATAGAGCCACGGCAGGGAAAGGGCCCCACGCCAGGCCCTGAGTAAATCCTTGCCAGTGGCTGGACAGGTGGGCACTGCCAGACCCTCTCTGCAGAGAGGAAACTGAGGCTAGGGGAGGTGCAGTGAGAGGAGGGCTGAGTCCCGGGTCTCGGGGCTCCTCCGGCTGGGCCTTGGCTCACGGCCAAGGACCAGGAGGAGGCCTGGGAGGGTCGGGAGGCTCTAAGGCAACACTTTGAGGGCACCAGTCAGGAAGGCCAATGAAGGAGGAATGCCTCGTGTGGCCGCCCTCCCGCCGCAGGTGTGTCGGCTGGGATGGGAGCCCCACCTCGGCCGGCACCGCCCATGCCTCGGCCTTTCTGCTGCTTCTGCTGCTGTAGGCCTCCGCGGCCGCGGCCCTTGGCCACCACCTCCTCCTTGACCATGTCGATGATCTCGTCGGGGATACGCAGGTACTTGATGGTGCTGCCGCGGATGTAGCACTCGGGCATCCGCCAGAACTTGTCCCCGTCCTGCAGAGGAGGGGCGGGTTACTGCTGGGCCATGTGGCCCTGCAGAGCTGGGTGCAGAGGGCGGGGGCAGCATCCACCCCACACAGGCCGCAGTCCCAACCGGCCTGCACACCGCATCACCCCCGCAAGCAGCACGGTCTCGGTCCCGGGACACAGCATGGAAACGGGTCCGGCCTCCAGCCAGGATCTCTCCTGACCCCAGGCAATCCTTCACTCAGGAGCAAGGGCAGGTGCGGTAGGCACAGCCCCCAGGATGGGTCCACAAGGAAGACTGGCTCCTGTCCTCTGCCTGTGAGCCTGGCTCAGGAGTGGCTGACTGGGGCTCCGTCCAGCCTGGGATGGAGCTCCCTCTGGTCAGGGTTGGGGTTCTTTACCTGCAACCCAAAGCCCAGAGCAGGCAGGGGCTTCCCTGTGTACCAGACACAGCAGAAGCCCAGCTACTCCTCCTCCCCGGCCACCTCCCTTCTGGAAGCCTCTCTATGCGCCATGACTCATTCATTCATTCAAGAGGCATCTCCCGACAGGGACATGCTACAGGCTGGGTGTGGTGGGTGAAGAGGGGTGGGGGATGGGGAACCTGGGTCCTGACAGGGTGGCTCAAGGGCAGTTCCCAGGGATGCCAGTTTCAGGAGAGATGAGGCTGGAGAAATGGGGGCCTTGCAAAGTCACAGACTCACGCCGCAATGCCACCCCAAGGCCCCCACTGGGACACATCGAGGGCTTAGCAGGGTCCACAGCCCCTCCTACCGTATCAGTTCCCCAGCCCGGCCCCGCTGCCCAGGTTCCTGGACAGATCCATGCGGGACACCTGGATGGCCTTCTTCCCACATTCCCCTAGAAGTCAGATCATGGTATCTTCCTGCTTGGAACCCAGGGCCCCTCTGGCCTGGGGGCAAGGTCTAAGAGCTTCAGCAAGGCTATCGAGGGCCCCACCCTGGCTGTCCTCTCCCAGCCCCTGACGACACTCCCTCCAAATGGAACTTTCTGTTTCTGGAACACCCACCATGGGCCAGCCCCCAGAACTTTGCATGTGGTGTTCCTGCTTCTCTTCATCTGGCCAATTCTGGCCCCCAAAAGGCCTCACCTTCCCGAATCCCCAAATCCTCCCGTCAGACACTCTCCTCCACGCCTAAGTGGGTCTGGCCTGGCGCAGCACCGGGCAGGGATGAACAGACCCTTTCGCGAGCTCACTCTTCCAGGAATCCCTCAAGGGCTCGTGGGACGGAAACACTATGGTTCTGAGGCGCTCTGGGCCCGGGCAGGCAGCTCGGCACCCAGCTCTCCCCAGCAGGGCCCAGAGGCTTCCTCGTGCAGAAACCTGGATAGGGCCTGAGCTCACTACAGGGAGGTCCCTGCCTCCTTCCTGCAATGCTCCTGAGGTCTCAGCCCAGGGTCTCTGCATCCGGTGGCCTGCCTCTGAGGGAGGGAGGGGCCCACTTAGATAGGGACGACGTGAGTTCCCATCACCTCTCCTCCCAGCGCCCAGCCACAGATGCAGGCTGCCCAGGGAAAGCCACGTGTCCACTGGAAGCTAGCGGCAGAGGCCGGACCAGCCCCCGGAGACCTTGCAGCCTCTGCATGAATGGGCTTCTCACATCTGAGACCTGGAGATGTCCACAAAACCGCACGTGCTCACACACGTGACACACGCAATGATTCCAGCGCCGGAAGTGGACACAGCCCCACTGGCAGCAGGTTGGGAGGCACTCGGTTTTGCATGGAGGCACCGTCCGACACGGCCAGACTAGACCCACCCAGACACCCCCCCACAGGCTGCGGCATGAAACCCAGCAAGCAGCTTCCGGAGCTGCTGCACAGCGACCCCACCACCTGCCCCCTCCCCCGCCAGCCCTGTGCTGATGAGAGGCCCAGTCCCAGTGGGGATGGGGTCAGGGCAAGACAAGGCCACTTCAGGAAGGAGCGCCTCCCTCCTCAAGCCTTGTGGTCCCGTCAAGGCCACCTCAGGCAGGTGCTTCCAGCTCCCCAACAGTTTCCTCCCTATACCATGGGGGGCTGTCACCCACAGGGAGACAACACAGACGGGGTCAGGGAAGGCCGGCAGGAGGAAGCCAAGGGAGCTGCTGCCTTCAGCGCCACCCCCGACCTCCTCCTCAGTGCTCTGTGGGTCACCTCAGGGGCAGGAAAGCCTGTGACACTAGAGGAAGCCACCTTCCAGCACCGGCCGGCTCCGCAGGGCTCCCAGCCAAGCACTTCCAGTCTCAGGCTCTGGAGGGCGGCTCCTGCCCACCGTAGCCTGGGCATACCGAACATCCCACAGCCATACCACCATGGCCCACAGAGTCCAGGCAACATCCCGGCTGAACTAAAGGCAGCAGAGTCTGGGGGGCTTGGGCCTTCCCTGGCGGTGGCTGCCCCGACCTGAGCCACAGAAAGTCCCAAGGCCTAGGTCCTTCCAGGTCAGGGGTGGCACCAACAGACACACAGCAGGAAAGGCCAGGTGAAGGGGGCAGCTTCCGACGGGGTCAAAATCCAGGGCGAGCTGGGGGCCTGGAGGCCTGGCCGCCCTGCCCTGTCCCTCCCACTCCCCACTGGCCCCTGCAGGATGAGCAGGCCTAGGTGGCCTCCCCCACTGACTCCTCCCATGAGGCCCAGGGAGGGAGGGAAGGAGGGAGGGAGGACGCTGAGTGTGCAGCCCCTTCCCGCCCCCAGTCCCCGCTGGTGGGTACGGCACCTACCCTGGACGTGCAGATGACCTCTCGCAGGTTAATGTTCATCCAGTTGTCGCAGCTCACCAGGTGCCCGTTGTACGTCTCCCCATTTTTCAGCTCCACCAGCTGGAAGAGAGACAGCCCACAGGTCAGCTGTGGCCCCGGAGCCCTGTGCCATGGGCCCCCAGGAGGTGCACCTCTGCCCCTTGAGACGGGCCACCACCTCTGGGCCTCAGCCCACGGCTCCCAGACCCCCAAATGGCCTTCCTTACAGGCGACAGGCTCTGCCTCCTTTCATGATGCCAACCTTTGTGCAATTAAAAATGATACTGGGCCAGGTGCGGTGGCTCACGCCTGTTAATTCCAGAACTGTGGGAGGCCGAGGTGGGCACATCACCTGAGGTCAGGAGTTTGAGACCAGCCTGACCAACAGGGACAAACCCCGTCTCTACTAAAAATTAGCCAGGTGTGGTGGTACGTGCGTGTAGTCCCAGCTGCTCAGGAGCCTGAGGCAGGGGACTCGTTTGAACCCAGGAGGTGGAGTTTGCAATGAGCTGAGGTTGCATCACTGCACTCCAGCCCGAGCCACAGCATAAGACTCTGTCTCAAAAAAAAAACAACTAGAAACAGAGACATATTTAACGGAATGAGTGAGACGACAGTGACAGAGGCCACTGATCCAGGGTGGTGACCAGATATTTGGGCTTTGGTGTTCTGGCAATGCTGCTTTTCACTGCAGTGATTACTCATCTATTTTGATATGTTTTGAGAACGAAGGTAAGCAGCACATGCTTCTGAAGATACGCCGCTGTTAGGAAAAGGCTGGGGTTGTTTTGGTCTTTTTTGAGACACAGTCTTGCTCTGCTGCCCGGGCTGGCGTGCAGTGTCCTGATCAAGCTCACTGCAGCCCTGGGCTCCGGGGCTCAGGCCATCCTCCCACCTCAGCTCCCAGCAGTGGAGACTGCAGGTGTGCACTACCGTGCACGCTAAATTGTTTTTCTTTTGGTCAGTGAGGGGGTCTCACTGTTGTCCAGACTGGCCCCAGACTCCTGGGCTCAGGTGATCCTCCTGTCTCGGCCTCCCAGAGTGCTGGGATTATCGGCATGAGCCATCACTCGCTCGGCCCAAGGCTGAGTTTTTTTTTTTTTTTTTTTTTTTTTGAGACGGAGTTTCGCTCTTGTTACCCAGGCTGGAGTGCAATGGCGCGATCTCGGCTCACCGCAACCTCCGCCTCCTGGGTTCAAGCAATTCTCCTGCCTCAGCCTCCCGAGTAGCTGGGACTACAGGCACGTGCCACCATGCCCAGCTAATTTTTGTATCTTTAGTAGAGACGG
>PVKV010041872.1:0-11124 GCA_004027835.1 Alouatta palliata
AAGACTTCAGCCAGGCGGTCCAGGGCTCCCGGGGCAAGAGAGGGGCAGTGGCGGTGCCGTGGGACGCAACCTCCTCGGGCCTCACTCTCTCCGTGTGGCGGGCCGGGGTCTCCCTGGGAGGCTCGGAGGGGCAGCCTGAGCGGGGCATCTCCCTGCTGAGCCTTCATTGTTTTTTTGTGGCTCCGTTGTAAGCCTCCCAGTTATCTTATATCCCCCACCCCCCTTTTCCTGAAAGTCTGTTTTTTCTCCTTCATTCATTTTCATCATCTCCTGTTTTCAAATTGGCTCTTAAGCCATGTGTAATGCGTGTTAACGTTAAGTCATCATCTCCATCTACTCAGTGGCAACGTTTTGTCACGTGTTGTTCTGACTTCATTTTCCTTGCGTATTTGGTTGCTTTCTCTTTATCTTTCTTTCCTGGGCTGGTTCCTTGTTCACTCTTTCTACGTAAGAGTGAGCGGTTCATTCTCGCTTGTCTAAATCGTCCATCTTTAGGGGTGGGTGGTGCTGAGCATGCTCCAGGTGTGCGCCCTGTTCCTGCGAGGGGTGGGAGCACCCATCGCACCCATGGCCCCTGCGAGAGGTAGGAGCGCCGATCGCACCCATGGCCCCTGCGCGTCTGTCCTGCCGGCTCTCCGCAGACACGCCTGGTACCCACGCTCGCCCCCTTCCCCTCCTCTCCAGCCCAGGCTCCGGAGCAGGTCCCGGCTGCATCTCCCATGCCCGGGTGTGGCCCCACGGTGTGGGCAGCCCTCCCTTCCACTGCGGCTGTTTCACTGTAACCGTTCAAATTGTCCCTGGGTGGATTCTGAAACGAGGAGGGAAAAAACCGCCTCTCTACTACATGGCGGGTCACTGGCCTTCTGTCCCATTTTATGTTGCCTTTTGCGGTTTTGAAACTGACCAATCCTTTTCGGAAATAAGACAAAGTATAAAACCAAAAACATTTTTTCAGTTTCTTTCTGTTCGTTTTGGAGCCCCTTGTGAGGGCAGAGTTTGGAAAATTTAAGTGTCTCTGCTTCTTCGCTGTATTTTGCTAACAAAAATAAATTTAAAAAACCATTAAAAATTTCCTCAATAAACAGCTTGTTGCAACCTCAAACAGGACTATGTTATCAGGTAAACTATTTATTTTTGACAAATCTTAAGTTCCCACCGCAGTGGAGAAACTTCAGGTCGATAAAGAGCAGATGAGGCCAGGCACAGTGGCCTGTAAACCCAGCTCTTTGGGAGGCGAAGGCGGGCGGATGACCTGAGGTCAGGAGTTCGAGACCAGCCTGGCCAACATGGTGAAACCCGGTCTCTACTAAAAGTACAAAAATTAGTTGCTGTGGTAGCACATGCCTGTAATTCCAGTTACTAGGGAAGCTGAGGCAGAAGAATCGTTTGAACCCGGGAGGCAGAGGTTGCAGTGAGCGGAGATGGCACCACTGCACTCCAGCCTGGGTGACAGAATGAGACTCCGTCTCAAAAAAAAAAAAAGTTGAAACGCTTCCTTGGCAAGAAATACACCGTTATGCATGGTGGGGGAGAGTCAGGGCAGCAGGGGCTTCCCGAAGCTCATCGCCCAGAGAAACATAGTTTCAAGTTTGTTTTTTGTTCCTTTATAGAGACAGGGTCTTGCCCTGTCGACTGGGCTGGAGTGCAGTGGCGCGATCTCGACTGACTGTAGCCTCTGCGTCCCGGGCTCAAGTGATCCTCCCGCCTCAGCCTCCGGAGTAGCTGGGACCACAGGCGCGCCAGGCTAATTTTTACTTCTTGTAACGAAAGAGTCTCACTATGTTGCCCAGGATGACGTTTATTTTTAAGGAAGTAGCGTTCACCGAAACACCGTGAAGACTGTCCCTAGCACTGCCGTCTCCGCACAGGTGGCGATGCCGGGAAGGCGCCTGGGCCCAGCTTCATGTCCAGCCTCCGCACTTGGGGGAGGGAAGGGCCGGCGCCTCACCTGAGGTCAGAACGCGTTCCGGACTGCCGGCTGGGGACGAGGACGCGGGAACAAAAAGTGGGGGATGTTGCTGCGAAAGGGGGCGAGGTCGAGGACGCTGCGCTGTCCGCGTCCTGGATCCACCCTCGCTGGGCTCGGGGCCTCGGGTTCGGGTCCTGCCGTTCGTTCCACGTGTCGGGGACAGGCACGAAGCCGCCACCTGCCTCAGACCTCCGCTGACCCCTGGGCCGCGGGAGGGCGCAAGGGTCCCGAGACCCGGACGCGGGGGTCTCCTCCGCCTTTGCTCGATATTGTGTCTCCAACGTCAGAATCCCGGCGACGGCGGCGGGGGCTGCAAAAACGCCCCCCACTCCCGCCTCGCTGCTGCCCCCGAGCCCCCTTCTCAGGCTGTGGGGGTTGGGGTTGGGCTTCGCGAGCCCAAGGGGGCGCAGCAAAGAAGAGAATCTCGGAGTTCTCGGGGTAGGTGGCCCCGCCCAGCCTCTTCCCACCCCTGCGGGAGACCGAGGGGCAAGGCGGTGCCGGGTGGGGGGGCGGGAGGAGGGGGCGGGGCGCGAGGAGGGGGCGGGGAGCGGGCGGGGATTAGGAGGAGGCGGGTGTTAAGGGGGAGAAGGGCGGAGACCGGGCGGGGCGGCCCACAGGTTTCCGAGTGTCGGCCCCGCGCGGTTCGCGGGCAACTCCGTGAAGTGGACCTCGGCGCCCGGAGCTGCTGCCCAGGTAACCTTGCTGCGCCCGGCGGGCAGATATGGGGCGCTTGCCCTGGTCCTGGACTCCGCGAGGGGGTGCGGGGAGTCCACACCGGGGCCGCGCAGACCCGCTGGGAGGTTGATTCCTGCGAGCGCCGGAACTGGGCCGGGGGGCGGGGGCGGGGGCCGAGGCGGGTGGGCGGGGGGCAGAGCGCGAAGTTTACGGAGGGAGGATTTGAGCCTCAGACCGGGCGTCGCGCCTGGGAACGCCGGAGACCCGCTGCTCCCCGGGACGCTCACCTGCTGCCCGCGCTGCGGGAGGAGAGCGCGGAGCCGGGAACCCTGGAGCTCTGGCCCGACTGCTGAGCGCCGCGTGGGTCCTAAGCGCCGCGCCTTCTAGGGAAGCCCCTAAAGTTTCTAGGTGACCCCCCTAGAAAGCAGTTCCTTCGTGGCTACGTCCAGGACGAACAACCAAAAATTGCCCCCGTCCCCCAAACCCCAGTTACCTTATTCCACATCCACCTGTTTCAGGCCCCGCGCTCCTGTGTGTGAGGAGGGCATGGTCAGACTGCAGACCTCACTCAGGACGAGGAAGAGGAAGGGCTCCCCCCCGCCGCCAACCCCCTGCTCATGGGCAGCCCCTCATATGCAACCCAACACCTTAGCCTCTTAGGTAGGAGGGGCAACTTGTGCGGGGGGGGGGGTGAGAGGGGTCGTCGGGGGTTGGAGGCGTCAACTCTGGAAGACACTACAATTCTGACCTGGACCAGGGTCGCCTCCCGACCACTTCCGGCCTCTCGGGGATTCCCTTTCCCTTGCAGCTGGGGATGGGAGTGGACAGATGACCTGCCCTAGGCCTGAGCTGCAAATCCTAAGCCATGTTCCTGTGGAAATGAGGCTCCTGTGGTGCCTGGGAGCTTCTGGGCCACATGAACTCGTGTGCAAAGGCCTGGAAAATTAACACTGAACAAAATCAGACACTTTGAGCATTTGGAACGAGTTTCAGTTGCCAGGGGCCCCTAGTGAAGGGAAGGCTGGACCGTGGCTTGTGTAGAGGAAGACCGCTTTCTGGCCCCCCCTGCCTCCCTATGGCTTGTGTAGACGATGTGGCCCAACACCAAACAGGTGCCTTGCGGTGCGTGTAAGGAAATCAAAGTACCGTGACAGTTTCCAGCGTGTGATGCGCGGAAAAGCCGGACGCCTACACTGGTGCTACTGGGGAAGGGTCAGTCGGGGCAACCCCGGCATTGCAGGATAGCCACGCGTCCACACTGGCTGTTGGTTGGGGCTGTGAGGGGCTAAGGTTGCCTGGGGATTGGAAACGCAAGTGCCTGTTGGAGGTTTGATACACCGGAGGCCTGGAGTGGGGGCAGAGGCTCTCCAGGGCCTCCCTGTGACTCCAGAGCAGCAAGTAGCCTGGTCTGCCAGGCACAGCCAGGAATAGCTGGGCACTCCCAGCCGACCCTCGTGGCCTCAGTCTTTCTCCTTGTATTTGCTTTCTTCTGAGCTCTGTATCCTGAATTTTTGTTGTTTGTTTTTGCTTTACCTGCATTCATTTTCTTTTCTAATTCTGCACGCTTTTTGCGCGCTGGTGCTTTCTGCAGGAGGGAATGGAGGTGAACGGTTTTGTGTGGATTGCATCTGAGGCAGTGCACCCACAGAGCACACAGGTCAGGAGAGATCTGTCGGGGGCTGGGGTCGGAGCATAGGGCTATGAGGCCCTTGACCCTGGGGACTGCCAGTGTCTGTGTGGGTTGCGTGAGGGTGTGTTTGTGGGGCGGTGTATCTCATGGGGTGTGCTGCAGTGTGAGGTGAGTGAGATCAGAGGGAGTTGGGGGGACGCTTTTGAATCTTGAGACCTTCTTTCAACCCAGAGCTAACAATTTTGTCATCGAAAGATAATCTCCTGATGACCTTGTGTATTCGTGAGTGTGTCATGTGGGGGACATGGTGCGGGCTGCTCTGTGCCCTGCCTCTCTGCTGGAACGGCGTGTCTGGCGTCTTTTCCCTGCTTACTACATGACAGTAAATGTAGTTGTGCAGTGTTGTTTTTCATGTTTACAGAGATGAATTTGGGCATTTACTAAAAATGATTAAGCCAATTTCCTCTGTTGGTGGAAAATTTAGGGTGTTTTATTTTACATTCAATGGAATTTCTAAGGAATATTAGTGTATCTTGTAAAGAAAAGATACAGATAATTTCAGGACACGTGATAAAATGTGCCTTTAAGAGGTTTAATATTTTATTTCCTAGAGGTTCACAGGAAAAGGTAACGGAATAGCTCAGTTTGGATGTATCCATGATTGCCTAGCTTTAGGTTTTGGTTCCTTTACTCTGTTTTGGAGAGATTCCTGATATCAAATAGCCCAAAAGCCAACAGGCTGACAGATTGTCTCTGCGTTCTTCTCCGCAAGTGTTAGAAGCAAAGACTGTGCATTTCATCCTTAAACAAATGTGATAAAAGAAGAGAGCGTGCAGTGATTTAATTATTGCAATAAAGTGTCCTGGAGTGAAAATTGACAAGCAAAAGGGGACCACTCTGTATTGCCCAGACAGATTCCATTTAGACTCTTAACACACGGAGACACACACACTTCTCCATGGAAAACAGGTCCAGCTTACAAACGAATAAACTACAAGAGAGCCAGGAACTTCCAGGATAACCGAGTGAGGAACTTGACAAATTCTCTTCCCCAAAAGCAATTACAAAACTGGACAGAATTTTCAAAAACAGTGACTTCAGGGTCCTGGAAATGGACCAAAGGCTTGCAACAAACTGAGAAGTGTCGAAACCCTTGGTAAGAATGGGGGAGCCTGTGACATTTCAGCCGGGACTGCATCTGTCTCCCCAGGTCTGTGGCATGGTAGTACTAGAGGGGAGAGTAAGCCGCTGGGAGAGCTGCATTGATTTGGGGGAAAGTGTGGAAAAGTCCATGGCCAGCTGTTGTCAAAAACAAGAGCAGTGTCAGCGGCAGACAGCCAGGGAAGGCCAGCGTCGAGGTTGCTTGAGGTCGTGCTGCTATTTAGGGCAAGCAACAGACCAGTAGCTAAGGCAGAAACTCAAAGCAGCAGCAGCAACCCTCTTCTCCAGTGGCTCTGGGAAGCTGGGGAGAAGCACAAGGCTTTATGCAAGGCCAGGGGAAAGCAGGCAGGGCAGTAATAACTTCTCATTCCTAGACAGATGTGCACCCTTACACAAGCAGAAAGTGAAGGGCAGGACAGGTTTGTAAACTGGAAACTTTCTGTTGAGTCCCCACATGACACAGACATCCATCAGCAAAGGAAGAAATCCTTGCTGGCTGAAGATGTTTATTATTGACTGACTCACATCCCCCAAAATCCGTATATTGGACTCCTAATCCCTATGTGACTGTGAAGTCTCCAGCCCCCAGATAAGAAGTGTTACGCACGACACCTGTTGCACACAGCCCACCTCCTTGCCTCGGTGACCTAATGGGGGTGGACCCCTTTGCTATACATGACCCTCTACTACTGCGCACGGCACGGCCCCCTACTGCGCACTGCCCACCTCTCTGCCCAAGTGATGTAATGGGGTGGCCCCCTCCCTCACTTGTGACTCATGTGATTATGTATGGCCTATTACTAAGCCTATAGATGATGACCTCACTCATGACCCTGCCTCCTGCTTGTACCTAATAAATACAGATACTCCTGGGCATTTGGGGGCCGCCGCTGATTTCCACTCACAGGTGGCGTGCCCCCCCGAGTCCAGATGCTCTTCACCAGTTCTTCAGTGTCCTGTCTCTTTACTTCTCGGATCCTGTACCTCAGCACAGCATAAGGGACACCCCACAACCCTGTGGGGCCTTCACAGCCCTACAGGTAATTAAGGCTGCATAAGGTCATAAGGTTGGCCCTGATCCAATAGGACTGTCATCCTTATAAGAGGAAGGGACACCAGGGGCCACACAGAGAGAAGACTGTGAGGATATTGCAAGAGGTGGTCATTTGCAAGCCAAGAGGAAGGGCCTCAGGAGACCCCAACTCTGCTGGCCCCTTACTATTGGATTTCTGGCCTCCAGAACTGTGAGAAAATACACTTCTGTTCTTTGAAACACCAAATCTGTGCTATGTTATGGTGGCCCTAGATAACTAGCATAGTGTTTGAGCACAGTCTCTGACTAACTTCTGGTATAGGCAGATGCAGAAGAAAAAGACCCAGATTGAACAAGTTCCCCCTAGACTGTAAGCGGAACAGAGGTGGGGACTGGCTCTGAGCTGTTTCCCCCTGTATACACAGCACCCTCACAGAACCCTATAAATATCGGACGGACAAATAAACAGGTGAGACAAGGACTGGCTGGAGGCGCTGCCCACATCAGGACCTTGGAGAGCTCCAGACCTCAAGCTGGGAACTTTCTCTGCCCAGGACTCTGGTGGCCTAAAGGTCTTTCTCTCTCAGATCAGCTTTGCCCTCTTCTTTGACTGAGCCTAAAATTCGATACCTCCACCTAAGGAAGGTAGAGGTCACAGGGAGCTTAGTTTCCGGAGTCATGAAAAGATGGTAGGCCCAGAGCATGTAAGTACACGGCAGGCCTTTGGGATGCCCATGGACCATCTCAGTGCCTTGGGATCCTGTGGGGCTTGATATTTATGGCACCCATGTTGGTATTTGCCCCAGGTAGGAGCCCTGAAAGTGTTTCAGAACAGATGGATAGATGCAGTGTCTGTGCATGTGAGGGCACAGTGGGAAACTAAATTGTGACATGGTTTGAAACAGGTAGAAAATGGACAGTTTTGTGAATAACGTTTTAAAAATAAAATGATCCCAATACCATTGAATAAGAATCCATAAAACATAACTAAGTTATGTAAACTGCTAGCTGGATGGTGGAGCCAGGAGGGGCAAGTGCGCGAACCATGTCACTTGAACAAGGAAGGTGGTGCATGCCACATAGGAGAGCGCGGCCTTGTCCCAGAACCCCCACAGCTTCATCCCACTTGGTCCTGCGTTCTCACCTGTTGCCCTCTCCTCATGTCTTCTTGTCCAGCTTGGTCCATCTCTCTCTGGACTTGCTTCCCATCTCAGTCTCCCTGGTAACTCTTTCCTGTCCCTGTGTGAGAGTCCCTTGGAGAGAAGGCAGCTCCAGCTTCTGCAGGTGGTCCCTGAAATACCCTCGTCCCTACCTGCTCCAGCTCCCTTGTCAGTATATATCAATATCTTTATAGTAAACAATGGAGGAACTGAGCATGTTCAACCCCCTTGCTGTTTGATGTCCTGCACAGCCTCAGGACTTTGCCAGAGTCTCCACCAGCAAGAAGGCCCCGGCCAGATTTGGTACCTCCATGCTGGGCTTCTAAGCCTCCACAACTGATTGTACTAATCGTCAGTTTATTCATGAAGCATGGCTTGGATTGAACAAGACAAGCTGGGTCAAGCATTTGAAGATGCTTTTGAGGTACTGAGGCAACATACCATGTTATATCCTCAGTACTCCCCTGATTACAAAAATTTCCTGTCTTTCACAACTGTTGTCTTCATGTCAGAGGAAACTCCAGCTGCTAGGGCTGTGGACTTCTGTTTTGAAGCAAATGTTCATCAACCACTGCAGAGCATAACTGAAAGCCAGCTGGTACAACCTGCTGTTCTCCAGCAAGAGGACGAAAAGGCAGGAAGAGGCTCTGACTACTGGAAAACCTTCACAGATCCCTGTGTAATTCTGAGATAGCATCTTTTATTCAGTTGGAAGATAAAACCAAAGACACCTTTCAGTTTGTAACAAAAAACAAGGAAACTTCCGAACTCTAGGGGAAGAGAAGAGGCAACCGAAATACCATGACTTTCCGGAAATGGCCAGGGCACCGAGGAGTTGTGGAAGAACTGGGGAAATCACTGAAACCCAATGTCGTGTCAGTGAGGCATTCTCCAGAAACACTCTTCATCTTATTTCTTGGGGAAAGAGTTCTTCTGCTTACCATATGATCAACCTGATCAAGAATATATTGGTTTAAATAACTGTGATGCAAATTATAAGTGTGCAAATGCCAATTAACAGAAGTTGGAGATAAACCCTAAAAGCCAACTCTGCTGTGAGGTGGAGGTCGGGGGCAGGTCTGGGCAGGAGCCCACCTGCTCGCCTTGCTCATGCTTACCTGCAGTGTCCAGGCTTCATTCTCTGCCATGCCGCCTTAAACAGTGTTTTTACGAGTTTTCATTCTCATCAGAGGGGTGGAGATTAAATGATGTCCTCACCCACACGGTGCCCTGCCCTTCCCCTTTGACCACAGAGGGCTGCTGGGACTGAGGAGATCTGGTGTCGGCCACAGCAGTGAGTCAGAAGACCTGGGGTCCCTGCCGGCTTTCCGAGTGCTGGCTACCAACCGCTGAGCTCAGTCATCGACTCGGCTTCTCTGTCCTGGGTGCAGGCATTGCCACCCTTCCCTTCTGCTGCTGTGGAAACCTGTGTCCTTGGGACAGAAATAGGAGGAGGAGGAGGCGGGGGCTGGCTGGGAGGCTCCATGGAGAGGAGGCCTAGGAGGGCAGGGGTCAGGGATCCTCAGCAGAACCTGCTGGCAGTGGGGGAATCAGCCTGCACCACAGGTGGTGGGTGGAAGACGCACTGCACAATGTCTTAAAGCCCCAGTTAACTGGGGTGCAGTGGGGAGCTGTGGAGAGGAGTTTCATGAGCCGTTGCTGCCCCCGATGCAGAGCTGTGTCTGTCCCCTGCACTGAGCGCCCTGTGTGACCTGGAGTGCACGCCCCGTGTGCGTGATGATGCTGGGTAGGTCGCCCTCACGTGCTGCAGGGTGAGTTGGCTGGCAGGGCCTCCTGCAGGTTTCTGGGCAAGGGGACGGGGCTGAGCTAGTTAGGGCCAGGACCACTCGTCACTGTCCCAGGACACCACAGGCCGTGGGGACGCAGAGGACAGAAAGGGGGCAGGAGAGAGGGTCGGACGCTGTTGGTGTTGTGGACACAAGCAGGTGTGTGGCCTCAGAAGGTTGCGTCTGGCTCAGGGGAGTGGTAACAGCTGGAAGGAATAGCAGCCCCTTTGAAACTGCCGTCTGCAGACCTCCCTGGCTGGCCTGGAATGAGGCTGGGCAGGCAGGAAAGGTGAGAGTCCAAGGAGGGCTTTTCCTTTCTGTCCAGTGGGGACAGGCGCTGAGGGAACTCGTTCATAAGGAAGTGGCCACAGTCCAGTGACCAGCTTTAAGGAGGGGGCACACAGGCAGGTGCTGGCCTATCTTGCTTTACTCTGAAGGGTGGAAGTTCATTAGCGTGACTTGTGGTGGATTTAGCAGCATTAAAATGCCAGTGAATTAAGGTAATGGCAGGACACAGTCATTCATTTCTTCTCACACAATCATGGCAGGCGTGTGCCCTGCAGGCGGCTCTTTCCTGTGGGCCACATAGAGACCCAGGTCTCTTCCCACCTGTGGCGCCACGGCATCTGTGTCCAGGTGAAAAGGGAAAGAGGGCATGGAGGAGGCACACCTGGGACTCCCTCAGGAGAGACCTGTGTCCCACAGCCGCACGACAGCAGGGGAGGCCACAGGGCTGGCTGGACGACGTGCCGTGCTACCCGGCTGCCTTGCTGTGAAGTTCCCACATCTGAAAGCCGTCCATCAGAAGTGCAGAGTAATGTTCTGAACCCAAATGTGGCTCTAGTTAATAATCTTTGCCTGTCTACTGTTTAACTGTCGGTAGGTTAGAAAGGTTTCCTGTTCAGAAATAGAAATCTCGGCTGGTATTTGCAGGACACATTAGCATTCCTGTCCCGTCTGCATCACTGTGTCTGGGGCAGTGGAGTCTGCTGGCCCCAGGACTTTTTTGTCATTTTTCTGTTAAAAATGCTTGACATTCCCCAGAACCCTGCAGGGGTTCACCCGTGTAATGGGTTTTCTAAAGGCTGATTCCAGGCTGGGTCCAGGCACTTTTGTTCAGGGGCAAAGAGGCGGAACCTGCCAAGCCTCCCAGGGCCCCTTGGAGGCAGGAGGCCCCTCCCCTGGGAGGCTCCAGGTGCCCCCACCCTGGAGGACAGAGTCTCTGGTGTGGTCTGCCAGGCCCCCTCCCTCTGGGCTGCTCAGAACTGCCCCTCCAACCTACGGGAGGAAGAAGGAGGACGTCTGTGTGTCTGGGCTGCTGGCAGTCTTGCTTGTGTAGGACGCATCAGCTCGGGGAACTCCAGACGTGACTTCCGCGGCAGCTCAGGTGGCCTGGGAGCCTGTTTCCTCTGGTGCTGCTGGCTGCCCTTGGGTTCTGCAAGTGGACCCGCCTCACACGTGCTGAGAGTTGTCGGCCTGTCCCTCTGCAGCTAGGGCTGCCTTGAGGTTGCCCTGTTCACCCCTGGAGGAGGCCAGTGCTTGGGGCTTTATGTGAAGCCAGCAGCCTTGGGTGCTGCCCACTAGGGGGTGTGTGGAAGCAGGGCAGATGCCATCTCTAGGCTGTCCTCTGCTGACTGTCCTGCCCAGGCCTGCCTCCCCCGGCTGCCCTGCCCCACCTGCTTCCCCTGGGCTCCCTCCCCCACCACCCT
>PVKV010041873.1:0-11121 GCA_004027835.1 Alouatta palliata
AGGAGAGGGGAGAGGAGGGGAGGGGAGGGAAAAGAGAAGGAGAGGGAGAGGGAAAAATACAAGGCAAAGGCAAGGAAAGACAAACATGGCTGTGCTCAAGTTTATTCTTGGCGTACCAGCAGACCCACAATGGCAAAATCATTCTTCTAAGTGGCGCTAGTGGTCTCCAGAAGGCTGACTACTCACAGAGAGTAACCTATTCTTAGGCTACAGCTGAGTTCTCCTGCTGGGAGCAGTATGTGGGAAGCCTACATTCCTATTACCATACCGACTCCATGCTGAGAGGAGCACACTTCAGCTGTGGCACACATCTCCTCCAGGAAGCTTTCCCTGGCCATCCTTCAAAGTGGGTTAAGAGGCCTCGCTTCATCTCCTGTACATCTTTCAGTCACTGCACTCGTGGCTCTGCCTCCCTACACACCTTAGACCTCCTTAAAAGAATGGATTGTGGCTGGCAGTGGTGGCTCCCAGGACTTTGGGAGGCCAAGGCGGGTGGATAACCTGAGGTCAGGAGTTTGAGACGAGCCTGGCCAACATGGGTGAAACCCCATCTCTACTAAAAAGACAAAAAAATTAGCCGGGCATGGTGGCGGATGCCTGTAATCTCAGCTACTCAGAAGGCTGAGGCAGGAGAATCGCTTGAACTCAGAAGGCAGAGGTCGCACCACTGCACTCCAGCCTGGGCAACAAAAGCGAAACTCCAAAAAAAAAAAAAGAATGGATTGTGGCCTGGCCATGGTGGCTCATGTCTGCAATCCTAGCACTTTGGAAGGCCGAGGTGGGCAGATCACTTGAGGTCATGCGTTTGAGAACAGCCTGGCCATTATGGTAATACCAAAACCCATCTCTACTGAAAATACAAAAAATTAGCCAGGTGTGGTGGCTAATGCCTGTAATCTCAGCTACTCAGGAGGCTAAGGCAGGAGAATTGCTTGAACTCAGGAGGTGGAGTTTGCAGTGAGCCGAGATTGTGCCACCGCACTCCAGCTTGGGCAACAGAATGAGACTTTGTCTCAAAAAAAAAAAAAAAAAGGGTTGCATTTTATTTGATTTTGTGTTCCCATAGTCTGGCCTATACTAAGCATTCAATTAATGATTATGAGTGAATTAAGATGACTACTTACTGGGAAAATTCCCGATGTGATAGAATGGGAGTCGGTAATCCGTGTCTCCAAACTGGTCATGGACTTTTTCATTTCTTGGGGCTCCACTGTGGTTTCTTTCTGTATTCCTGAATCCTCCTCCTCCTGAGCTTCTCCAGCTTTTTCCTCAGTTTCTTCCATGACAATCTTTTTGTCCTCCTCCCCCTCCCCCTCCTCCTCCTCCCCTTCCTCCTCACCCTTTTTCCTCTCCTCCTCCTGAGACTCTCTCCATGCTAATGTGTCATCTTTCAATTCCTCTTGTGGATTTTCTACTTCTTTATAATTTGGATTAGGTTCCTCCTCTTCTTTCATTTCTGTTTCTCCATTTTTTCCTGTCGATTCTCGGGGAGCTTCCTCTGCATCTGACATCCTTCTCTGTAGAGTTTCCTCGAGAGAGATTTTGAGCATAATAACCAGCCAGCCCCTCGGCTTTCCATTTCCTAGTGCGCTAACCTATTAAATGTGCACAACTGGCTCTGGTTGCTTTCCATAGGAATAAAAAGAATGTCATGTTTCTGGCCAGGCGGGGTGGCTCATGCCTATAATCCCAGCACTTTGGGAGGCCAAGGCAGATGGATCACCTGAGGACAGGAGTTCGAGACCAGCCTGGCCAACATGATTAAACCCCGTTTCTACTAAAAATACAAAAATTAGCCGGGTGTGGTGGTGGGCGCCTGTGGAGGCTGAGGCAGGAGGATCGTGTGAACCAGGGAAGCAGAGGTTGCAATGGGCTGAGATTGTGCCATTGCACTCCAGCCTGGGTGACGACAGCAAAACTCCATCTCAAAAAGTTAAATTAAAAAGGAATGTCATATTTTTGGCCAGACGCGGTGGCTGACATGTGTAATCCTAGCACTTTGGGAGGCTGAGGTGGGAGGATCACTTGAGGTCAGGAGAGTGAGACCAGCCTGGCCAACATGGTGAAACCCCATCTCTACTACAAATACAAAAAATTACCATAGGCATAGTGGCAGGCACCTGTAATCCCAGCTACTCAGGAGGCTGAGGCAGAAGAATTACTTGAACCTGGGAGGCAGAGGTTGCAGTGAGCAGCAATCACATCACAGCACTCCAGCCTGGGTAACAGAGTGAGACTCCGTCTCAAAAAAAAAAAAGAATGCTATATTTGTGGGAAATCTTTTTTTTTCGAGGTGGTCTCACTCTGTTGCCCAGGCTGGAGTGCAGTGGCGCAATCTTGGCTCACTGCAACCTCCGCCTCCTATTTTCAAGCGATTCTCCTGCCTCAGCCTCCCGAGTAGCTGGGATTACAGGCATGTACCAGCACACCGGGCTAATTTTTGGATATTTTCAGTGGAGACAGGGTTTCACCATGTTGGACAGGCTGATCTGGAACTCCTGACCTCAAGTGATCTGCCTGCCTTGGCTTCCCAAAATACTGGGATTACAGGGGTGAGCCATCACGCCTGGCCAGGAAATCTTAAAGTATATGTATTTGTGGCCCAGATCTTAAAAATATTGATCCAGGGACTCTCAACTTTCTAGGAATAAAATCCTTGGAGACTTCTAATTCATTTAAAATGTATTCATATTCCCACAGGCAGCAAAATGCATAACCCACATATTAACAACAATTCTAGAAACAGGACTACAAGAAGAAGCAGGGTAGCCTTGTGGTTAAAAGTGTGGGCCTCGCTGACAGCTGTCCTAGCACTGAATCCCATTTCCACCAGGCACTTGCTCTGTGACACTGGGCAAGTCACTTCACCCTTCATAGTCCACATTTTCTCATGGGTAAAATAAAAAGAATAATCCTAAATTCTACGGTTGTTGTAAAGAAGAGCTAACATATATAAAATGTTCAAAACGGTTCTGGCACATACAGCTTGAAAAAATTGTAGCAATTGTTATTATTTGAGAGAAAACCAAACCTAATGTGCAAAGAAATGAACAGTTTGAAAGCCTTCTGACATATTCTCCCAGTTATCCCTTATAACAAACAAGAGATTGAACCAGGAAAATAAGGATGGATACTTTATGCCTGAAGAGTTGGACCCAGAACAACAACAAAAAAAATCTCTACATTTTCGGTGACATTAGAATAAGAGAACTCAACTCTTTGAAAATAAAATCCCAAAGAGTACAGGGTAGAAAACGTATTTCTATTTCTTAATTTCTTAGCACTAAATATATCAGCTCCTCAAATTCATCTCTGGTTAAAAAAAAAAGTAATTAAATAATGAGGCTGGGCACAGTGGCTCACGCCTGTAATCCCAGCACTTTGGGAGCCCGAGGCGGGCGGATCACGAGGTCAAGAGATGGAGACCATCCTGGTCAACAAAGTGAAACCCCATCTCTACTAAAAATACAAAAAGTAGCTGGGTGTGGTGATGCCACCTGCAGTCCCAGCTACTCGGGAGGCTGAGGCAGGAGGACCATTTGGAACTGGGAGGCGGAGGTTGCAGTGAGCCGAGATCACACCACTGCACTCCAGCCTGGCGACAGAGCGCGACTGTCTCAAAAATAAATAAGTAAATACAAATAACAATAATAATGAATGAATGAGTCTGAGGCTCTGAGAGGTGAAGTGACTTATTCAAGATGACACTGCTGGTAAGAAAGAAATCTGTCTGGCACTTAGTTTCTCTAGCTGAAAAATTACTGCTGTGATTCAAGTCGAGGACTCTCATCACCAGCCTCTTCTGACTGAGCCCAACTTCGCCGGCGCATCTGGAAGGACGGCTTCGAGCCGCAGGGGTTTGAGGCAGGGGTGCCAGGTGCGGGGCTCCGCAGGGGGATTAAAGCCCAGGTGCGGCCTCTGCCTCCAACTCAAGTCTCCCTGGGGCCGCCCCAGGCCCCACAAGGCCTGGGTCGGGTGAGCGTCCCCCAAGAGGCGCCAGACCCCGCCAGGCCAGGGACCCCCGCCAAGGCCCCGTAGCCTCCGCCCCAGACTTACAGAGAGAACCCACCCCAGTCCTCAAAACGCCGGAGTCGTCCCGCTACCTGGACCCCTCAGCCACCTCCCGGGCCTCCTTCCAGCAGCTGCCACCTTCTCCACCAGCTCCCTAGTTCTGGTTGCCACCCAAGCTCCGTCCCCATGGCAACCGCCGCCGCCGGAAGCGACAAGCCCTACAGCAACAGGGCGGGGCGGTGGTCACGTGCCCAGGAAGCGGTGGCGAGCGTGGCCGGCGCGCCCCCTGCCGGTTGCTGGCGGCATCGGCTTCCCTCGCTTTCCTTTCTCAGCTCTCGCGATCCCCATTTTCCCATGGTCCCGTCCCCAATACTGCCAATTTTTACTTTCCGCAGCCTTGGCAAGATGGGGTGGAGAAGTATGAACTCGGATACAATACTCTTTTTCCAAAAGCAAACCGAATTTCCACGTCTCATGGATGCAGCACAGAACTGTCCTGCCCGCCTCCTCACCGGGCACCGCGTGTTGCAGACCGTCCCAGCCGGTGGAGGCAGATATGACATAGGGTGCAGTCATTTCCAGTTCTCAGCACAGAGCGTTTCTGCAAAACCAGTCTGGCTAAATCTATTAGGATCATTCCACGTCAAAGTGGCTCTCCACTGGAATCTTATGGAAGATGGCAACAGGTGACCACACGGGTTTCCACTGGGAACCCTGCGGAAAACCAGCCATAGCCACTGAGGCAGAAGGCTCTTTGCTGCTTTCCTTTTAGGAGAATGTGAATAATTCTCCCCGCCCCCACTGCCATGCCCTACAGTGATGGTAATTTGATCAATAGGCATACATCTCAAAATAAAAAAGGATAAACTGAGTCAAGCTGTGTTTATTATAGTCTGAGACTTATAAACAAAGACTGGAAAATACTTGGAATTAGAACACGCAATTTAAACAGCAAACATTGGTAAACACAGCATGTCTGTGGCTACCAGAGGGGAATACCTGTGTGGGTCAAATACAGTTTGAGGGAATTTGCCCAATAGGAGAGCTTTGGAATTGAGCATGAGAACCCGTGCTGGAAGCACACAGCAATACTGATCCCATCAAGGCGAGCTGGTATCTGTATCCAACCGCAGCAAAACCAGTCCCAAGGAACACAGGGTTACCTGGCAGAACTGCCGAAACAGAAAGTGGTGCGCAAGAACTGGGGAAATAGGCCGGGCGTGGTGGCTCACGCCTGTAATCCAAGCACTTTGGAGTCCAAGGCGGGCAGATCACCTGAGGTCGGGAGTTCAAGACCAGCCTGACCAACATGGTGAAACCCCGTCTTGAAAAAAAAAAAAAGAACTGGGGAAATAAACACTGTGATATCATGGAGAAGAGGAAATTCAAAGCATCAGCAGGAATCACTGGGACCCATATTACCATCCTAAAAGAGACAAGGCTGGGCGTGGTGACTCACGTCTGTCATCATCCCAGCACTTTGGGAGGCCGGGGTGGGTGGATCGCCTGAGGTCTGGAGTTCGATACCAGCCTGGCCAACACGGTAAAACCCCGTCTCTACTAAAAGTACAAAAAAATTAGCCTGGCTTGGTGGCGGCCACCTGTAATCCCAGCTACTCAGGAGGCTGAGGCAGAAGAATCCCTTGAACTGGGGCAAAGGTTGCAGTGAGCTGAGCTTGTGCCATTGCACTCCAGCCTAGGCAACAAGAGCAAAACTCAGTCTCAAAAAAAAAAAAGACAAAAATGGGAGGAAGAATAAGCATTTTCAAGAGGTCTGATCTCCCAGCACTACCCGTTCCTACTCACACCTCAGCAGTTTACAAATTAGTACTGATCTCAGGGTATAGCCAGGAGGTTCAATTATAAAAAGTCAAACCAGAAGTGGGCTGAGTGCAGTGGCTCACGCCTGTGATCCCAACACTTTAGAAGACCAAGGCAGGAGGATTTCTTGAGCCTGGGAGTTTGAGACCAACCTGATCAACACGGGGAGACCCTGTCTCTACAAAAAATAAATTAGCTATGCATGGTGGTACACACCCCAGATACGTGGGTGGCTGAGGCAGTGCCCAGGTGGTCAAGGCTTCAGTGAACATTGATGATGATACTGCACTCCAGCCTGGGTGACAAAGCAAGACCCTGTTTCCAAAAAACAAAAACACACAAAAACGTAGAGGCTTTGATTACCAAAGTGAAAGGAGCTTGCTGCCCTCTGGTGGGATCCTGAAGAGGAAGCTGACACACCACACTGCACTACCTCCAGGCTTTCCCGTCCGCCAGAGGGAGCTCCTGTGGTCTGAACGGCCCAGCCGCTGGGGAAGCACAGAACTACTTAGCAATTTCCGTATCTACAGCAGCAAGGCCTCAGTGAAAAGAAATGTGTTGGTCAAATCCTGACTTCACAATTGCTGACTTGTTTTGCCCAACTTTCTGTGAAGCTCTTCTGACCCCATCCGAGCTTTGGTTTAGGGAGTTCAAAAGAAATTCAGTTGGGGTGACAACAGGGTCATATCAGCACTGTAAAACTCTGTTTATTAAAAATAATGATAATAATCACATCAGCATCTGCCAGAATAACTTCCGCCCACTTGCCCACAATCCAGAGAATTCCCATTTAAGGCCATGGCCTAATTTGCGAAAGACGCCAAGCACAAGTTTTTAAGAATGCCTTAATCCAGAGAGGTAACACTGGTGGGCCACAGCACTGCCAGCATCCAGAAGTTCAGGCTACAAGCCTCTTCCAGATCCTTATGCTTCAGGGAGAGAAGACAACGAGGAAATCCCTAGACCCAAGTCCAGAGCAAGGGAAGATGCCTTCCGTAACTGTTCCCAGGGACAGTCATCTTTGCAGAGGAATAATGTTGCAGCTGGAAGAGAGAAGAAAAGGAATGACATAAGTTTGGAGGCTCCCTTCAGGAAGGTCAGAGGCCAAGCCCTTCTGATCTTTTCACCCATGTTCTTTCATTCTTTTAATTTAAAGTAAGCCAAGCGTGGTGGCTCACGCCTGTAATCCCAGCACTTTGGCAGGCCTGGGTGGGTAGATCACAAGGTCAGCAGATTGAGACCATCCTGGCCAGCATGGTGAAAACCCGTCTCTACTAAAATACAAAGAATTAGCTGGGCATGGTGGTGAGTGCCTGTAGTTCAAGCTACTCGGGAGGCTGAGGCAGGGGAATTGCTTGAACCCAGGAGGCAGAGGCTGCAGTGAGCCAAGATCATGCCACTGCACTCCAGCCTGTCAACAGAGTAAGACTCCGTCTGAAAAAAAAAAAAAAGTCAAATGTCCAGTTCCTGAATGAACTAGAGAGACTCCCAGGACAGACGGGACAGACAATGGGGCTCCCTCTGCTTCTATACCTGTAGTCTGGTTCCTAGCATGAGGATTCATCTGCAGTTTCCATGCAAACTGGGGATTCCCATTATTCCCCAATGTCTCCCCAGCTTCATGTTTAACAAACACTCAAATGATGCCACAGTGAGAATGAGCAGAAACAGATACTTTACCCCAGCAGTCCTTTTCCTGCCCAGCGTGTCGGAACAAGTCTAAGCTGTTTTTTCTCCCCGTTGCGGATCACCGTCACATTCAGGGGCTTCTGAAAGGAAAATAAGCTCGTTTCATGTTCAGCCTCGTTCATACTCAGAGATGCAGGCTCAAATGCTAAGACCCCATGTTTTGCCTATGAAATTGGTAAAGATTTTTATTTTCAGCATAATCCTGTGGTTGGCGAGAGGGTGGGGAACATGGCGCTGTACTCTTGGGGCAGCCAGGTGCTGACATGAGTACCATCTTCCTCGAAAAACACATGTCCCTCCACCAACAATCTGTAAAAGGTACATCCAAGGTACATATACACAATTACAAGATGACATGCAAATGAAGTCCTCATTCTAGGACGACATGGAGATTCAAAACTGAAACACCAGAAATGTCCATCAATAGGTATTGTTCAAATACAGTAAGAGAAGAAGGGTTTTAGTCAAAACAAAACACCAGCAAAGTGTGAACCTATCTGATAATATTCTCTTTTTTCTTTTTTTTTTTTGAGACAGAGTCTCGCTCTGTCACCCAGGCTGGAGTACAGTGGCATGATCTCAGCTCACTACAACCTCCACCTCCTGGGTTCAAGCGATTCTTGTGCCTCAGCCTCATGAGTAGCTGGGACTATGGGTGTGTGCCACCATACGTGGCTAATTTTTGTAATTTTAGTAGAGACAGAGTTTCACTATGTTGGTCAGGCTGGTCTCAGAACTCCTGACCTCAGATGATAGACCCACTTCGGCCTCCCAAAGCGTTGAGATTATAGGCGTGAGCCACCGTGCCCAGCTGATAATATTTTCTCTAAGGACACCTATGCTGCTTTGTGCATGCGAAGTTTTCTGGAACAACATGCAAAAACCTGTTAAGAGTGGTTACTTCCAGAGAGGACTAGTCCTTTTGAATAAGAGGAAGATGTTCACTTTTATATATTTCCATATTATCAATTTTTTAACCAAGTGTATGTATTACTTTATTTTTCTGAGACAGAGTCTTGCTCTGTTGCCCAGGCTGGAGTGCAGTGGTGCAATCTCAGCTCACTGCAACCTCAGCCTCCCAGTTTCCAGCGATTCTCCTGCCTGAGCCTTCTGAGTAGCTGGGATTACAGGTGTGCGCCACCATGCCTAGATAATTTTTGTATTTTTAGTAGAGATGGGGTTTCGCCATGTTGGCCAGGCTGGTCTTGAACTTCTGACCTCAGGTGATCCACCCAGCGTGGCCTCCCAGAGTGCAGGGATTACAGGTATGAGTCACTGCACCCAGCCTATATCTATTACTTTAATTTAAAAAATTAAAATTAAAGTGGGGGGAGTACATACCAAAGAAAATTACAAATTAAAATACCATGTCTGGGTGCAGTGGCTCACACCAGTAATCCTAGCACTTTGGGAGGCAGGAGGATCACTTGAGCCCAGGAGTTCAAGACCAGCCCGGGCATGGTGAAACCCTGACTCTACATAAAGTACAAAAATTAGCCAGGCATGGTGGTGTGCATCTATAGCCCCAGCTATTCAGTGGGGCTGAGGCAGGAGGATCTCTGGGAGGTCGAGGCTGCAGTGAGCTATGATCACACCACTGCACTCCACCCTGGGTAACAGAGTGAGACCCTGTCTCAAAAAAATAAAGATAAATAAATAAAACAAGATGTCATCAAAAATCTAAAGCTCTTGGCCAGGCGCGGTGGCTCACGCCTGTAATCCCAGCACTTTGGGAGGCTGAAGCAGGTGGATCATCTGAGGTCAAGAGTTTGATACCAGCCTGACCAACATGGTGAAACCCCATCTCTACTAAAAAGACAAATAATGAGCCAGGTGTAGTGGCGGACGCCTGTAGTCCCAGCTACTCGGGAGGCTGAGACAGGAAAATCATTTGAACCCAGGCGGCAGAGGTTGCAGTGAGCCAAGATCGCACCATTGCACTCCAGCCTGGGCAATGACAGCGAAACTCCATCTCAAAAACAAAACAAACAAAAACAAAACTAAAACTTTTATGTATCAAATGACACTATTAACAGAGTGGAAAGGCAACCCACATGACAGGGGAAAATACATATATGCTGGGTACGGTGGCTCACACATGTAATCCCAGCACTTTCAGAGGCCCAGGCAGGAGGACTGCTTCTGTCCAAAAGTTCAAGACCAGTGGGCAACACAGGGAGATCTCACCTTTAAAAGAAATAATTTGTTTTTAATTAGCCAGGTTTGATATTGCACGCCTATAGTCCCAGCTACTTGGGAGGCTGAGGTGGGAAGATTACTTGAGCCCAGGAACTCAAGGCTGCAGTAAGCCATTAATGTGCCACTACACTCCAGCCTGGGTGACAGAGCAAGATTCTGACTCAAAACAAGAAAAAAAAAGGAAAGAAAATGCATGCAAATCATATATATAATTAGGATTTAATATCCAGAACATATAAATAACTCCTATACCTCAACATCAACAAAAAAATCTGATTAGAAAATGAGCAAAGGACTTGAACAGACATTTCTCTCTCTTTTTTTTTTGAGACAGGGTTTCACTCCTGTCACCAAGGCTGGAGTGCACTGACGTGATCTCGGCTCACAACCTCCATCTCCCCGGCTAAAGCGATTCTCCTGCCTCAGCCTCCTGGGTATCTGGGACTACAGGCACAAGCCTCCACAACAGATAATTTTTGTATTTTTTTTTCTAGAGACAGGGTTTCGCCATAATCCCCAGGCTGGTCTTGAACTCCTGAGCTCGAATGATCCACCTGCCTTGGCCCCCGAAAGCACTGGGATTACAGGAGAGAACCACACCACCCGACCTGAATAGACATTTCTTCAAAGAAGATATACAAATGATCAAAAAGCACAGGAAAAGACTCTCCATGTCACTAATCATTAGAGAAATGAGAAAACCACAGTGGGATTCCACCACACCCCAATTATCAAAAAAACAAGGCCGGGTGCGGTGGCACACGCCTGCAATCCCAGCATTTTTGGAGGCTGAGGCGGGCGGATCATGAGGTCAAGAGATGCAGACCATCCTAGCCAACATGGTGAAACCTCGTCTCTACTAAAATTACAAAAATTAGCTGGTGGTAGTGTGACTATAGTCCCAGCTACTTGGGAGGCTGAGGCAAAAGAACTGCTTGAACTCAGGAGGTGACGGTTGCAGTGAGCTGAGATTGTGCCACTGCACTCGGGTGACAAAGCAAGGCTCCCTCTCAAAAAAAAAAAAAAAAAAAAAGTTCATATATTAAAGTTAAAGAAGTTTTTAGAAACCTTATACATAGAATGACCATATGATGCAGCAATTAAATTTCTGGGTGTATATGCAAAGAAATGAAAGCAGGATTTGAACAGATATCGGTACAACTATGTTCACAGCATTATCCACAACAAAAAGGTGGAAGCAAGCCGGGCGCGGTGGCTCACGCTTGTAATCCCAGCACTTTGGGAGGCCGAGGCGGGTGGATCACGAGGTCAAGAGATCGAGACCATCCTGGTCAACATGGTGAAACCCCGTCTCTACTAAAAATACAAAAATTAGCTGGGCATGGTGGCACGTGCCTGTAGTCCCAGCTACTCGGGAGGCTGAGGCAGGAGAATTGCTGG
>PVKV010041874.1:0-10702 GCA_004027835.1 Alouatta palliata
ACTTTGGGAGGCTGAGGAGGGCAGACCACTTGAATACAGGAGATTGAGACTAGATTAGACACCATAGCAAAACCTCATCCCTACCAAAAATCCAAAAAATTAACCAGGCATGGTGGTGTGCACCTCTTGTCCCAGCTATTCAAGAGGCTGTGGTGGAAGGATCACTTGAGCCCAGGAGGTTAAAGCTACAACAAGCTGTGATCAAGTCACTGCATTCCAGCCTGGGTAACAAAGTGAGAATGAAAAAAAAAAAAAAAAAAAAAAGAAGAGAAAAGGCTGGACACAGGGGTGCAAGCCTGTAAAACCGCATTTTAAAAGGCCGAAGTAGGCAGATCACTTGAGTTCAAAAGTTTGAGACCAGAGTGGGAAACATGTCAAAACTTCATCTCTACCCAGAATACAAACAATTAGCCAGGCATGTTGGTATGCACCTGTGGTCCCAGCTGACTCAAGAGGCTGAGGTGGGAGGATCACTTGAGCACAAAAGGTTGAAGCTGTAGCAAGCCATGGCCATGCCACTGCACTCCAGCCTGAGTAACAGAGCAAGATCTAATCTCAAAATAAAAACAGAAAAAAGAAAACGATGGGGCTGGGCACAGCGGCTCATGCCTGTAGCACAGCAATTTGGAATGGCTTCATGATGGCCGGGCTTCAGCGCTGAGTCTCTGGCCCTGGAGTCTGTGTGGCTAGTGTCAGGTCGCGGGAGAGGCAGGGAGTGTCAGGGCGCTCCTTCCCCCACCTGCCCTCACCGCGGCCTGGCCTGACGCACGGTTTCCAGCTGCACATCTGGCACTGGCGGGGGATGGTGAGCTTCCCTTGCAGGGCGTCAGGGTCGCAGAGTGCACAGCCCGCCTTACCTGAGGGTCTACTCCTCTTGGACAACCCTCAGGATCCTGGGCCCTGGCACTGAGCATTCTGCATCCACAGATGAGGTTGAGCGGCTGCTGGTGGGGCCGATGGCCTGACTTTGTCTCCTGGGTGTCCGGACCTAGGATCCACGCTGCTGGGGGATCAGGCCTGGACTGGGGTCTCCAGTCACTTGCTGCCTGTGAGCCACATCTGGGCTGCAGCTGCAGCTCTGGCACCAGCAGCGGCTGGTGGGCCTGGTACCTAATGTCCTCAGGGTCAAGTGCATTGCCCGCTCATCTGAGACTAACAAGAATGTTGACCAATGGTATGGAGCTTACAGGCCTGGATGGCAACTACAGAATCACATGCCACATGGTGATGGAGGTGCTGTGGGAGCACAAGAACGCGGGTCAGCTGGAGGAAGCAGAGTAGGAAGTGGCCACGATATCCTTTTGTGTCCTACAAGCAGCTGGCTGCTGTGCCAAGTGAGAGGACGTGGTGCAGTGGGGCGGCGTGTCCCGAGGCGGTGGCAGAGAAGGGGCTGCCTGCAGTCTCCGGCTCACCCTGACATTCCCGGCTGCTCAGCCCCCATGCCTGCCCACCGGCCCTGCTGGAGCCTGAGGTGACCAGCATCATGTCCAGCCAGGTGGTGGGCATTGAGCCTCTCTACATCAAGGCAGAGCTGGCCAGCCCAGGCAGTCCAAAGATTTCCTCAGAGATGGAGACCAAGACTCCTGTGGCCCTGGCCCCTGGTCCAGCTCCCACCTACTGCCTCCCAGGCCATAAGGAAGAGGAGGATGGGGAGGGGGCTGGGCCTGGAGGACATGGTGGTGGGAAGCTGGTGCTCAGCTCCCTGCTCAAGAGACTCTGCCTGGCCTGTGGGGATGTGGCCTTTGGCTACCACTATGGTGTGGCATCCTGTGAGGCCTCCAAAGCCTTCTTCAAGAGGACCATCCAGGGGAGCATCGAGTACAGCTGTTCAGCTTCCAACGAGTGTGAGATCACCAAGCAGAGAGGCAAGGCCTGCCAGGCCTGCTGCTTCACCAAGTACCTGAGGGTGGGGATGCTCAAGGAGGGAATGCGCCTGGACCATGTCGACCGGAGTGGGTGGCAGAAGTACAAGCGGCAGCCAGAAGTGGAACCACTGCCCTTCCCAGGCTCCTTCCCTGCTGGGCCCCTGGCAGTAGCTGGAGGACCTTGGAAGACAGCCCCAGTGAATGCACTGGAGTCTCATCTGCTGGTGGTTGAGCCTGAGAAGCTCTATGCCATGCCTGACCCTGATGGCCCTGATGGGCACCTCCCAGCGATGCCTACCCTCTGTCACCTCTTTGACGGAGAGATCATGGCCAATATCAGCTGGGACAAGAGCATCCCAGGCTTCTCATCGCTGTGTCTGACCAGATGTCAGTACTGCAGAGCGTGTGGATGGAGGTGCTGGTGCTGGGTGTGGCCCAGAGCTCACTGCCACGGCAGGATGAGCTGGCCTTTGCTGAGGACTTCATCCTGGTTGAAGAGGGGGCTCAGGCAGCTGGCCTGGGGGAACTGGGGACTGGGGAACTGGGGACTGCCCTGCTGCAGCTGGTGCAGTGACTGCAGTCCCTCCGGCTAGAGCGAGAAGAGTACATCCTCCTGAAGCGTCTGGCCCTTGCCAATTCAGACTGTGCACATCGAAGATGCCGAGTCTGTGGAGCAGCTTTGAGAAGCTCCACATGAGGTCCTGCTGGAGTACGAAGCTGGCTGGGCTGGCCCTGGAGGAGGTGCTGAGTGGCGGCGGGCAGGCAGGCTGCTGCTGATGCTACCGCTCCTCCACCAGACAGCGGGCAAAGTGCTGGCCCATCTCCATGGGGTGAAGCTGGAGAGCAAGGCGCCCATGCACAAGCTGTTCTTGGAGATGCTCGAGGCCATGATGGACTGAGGCAAGGGGTGGAACTGGTGGGGGTTCTGGCAGGACCTGCCCAGCGTGGGGTCAGCCCCAAGGGCTGGGGAGGAGCTGGCAGGGCCAGGGCAATGCCATCAGCCCCTGGGATCAGGCCCCACACTCCCCCGCCCCCCTTCTGGGGGGTGTCAGAAGCTGGGAATGTTATGTCCAGGCTCTGGGCACAGTGCTGCCCCTTGCAAGCCATAACATGCCCCCAGAGTGTAGAGGGCTTATTGGAAGCCATAGGGGACTGCAGGGGATGTGTGGGAGGCAGAAGCCTATCTCAGGGAGGGAAGGGGATGGAGGCCACAGTCTCCCAGTGGGTGATGCTTTTGCTGCTGCTTAATCCTACTCCCTTTCCAGAGCAGAGTGGGACTTGGAGAGCAAAGGCCCCTGCCGTCTTCGCTCCTCTTCTCATCATTTGCTTTGGGCATTAGTGCCCCCTTGAAGCAATAACTCCAAGCAGGCTCCAGCCCCTGGACCCCTGGGGTTGCCAAGACTTCCCCATCAGCTCCCACCCAACCCCCTCAGGGGGTAGGAGAGCACTGCCTCTATGTCCTGCAGAACAATAACACTATATTGATTTTTGGGTTTGGCCGGGGAGGCGAGGGGACAGGGGGCAAGCCAGGGCCCAGAGCCCTTGGCTGTACAGAGACTCTATTTTAATGTATATTTGCTGCAAATAGAACCTGCTTTTGGTTTTGAACCTTTAATGAGAACAACATATATACTCTGGAGCTCAAGAAAAAAAAAAACACTTTGGGGGATGGAGGCGTGCATGCCATTGATGCACATGACTATGTGAAATTCTGTACTGTCATTTCCCAGACGTTTGGCCACAGAAACTTGTTCCCACTTAACATTTGTTAACAGCCTGCAAAACTAGACTTTTACATGACAGTGGTTCCCAGACTTTTGTATTTTATGGACCAGTAGTAATATTTCCAAAAATTTGGGGGACTGTATGGTTATGAATTTACCTTTCCAAGTATGCTGAATAAATCACTGTATTATCACCATTTTTTTCATGGAAGGACAATCTCAGAATAATAGTTCTTTAAATGGAATGAATGTAGCTTTTGAGGACAAAAGAAACCAAGATACTCCATTTTCCTTATTTTCTCCTATCCCAGTGCATTTGAGAATGAGGCATAAGGGAATGCTATGCTACAAAGCTTTGCCCAAATATGAAAACAAAATAGCAAACTTAAAAAACAATACCCCCTTTAGAAAGGTATTTTCCTAATGTCATTTAGTTGCTTTGATTGTATTGGATTTTTAGCATTTTATATGAGTTTTTCTGTTGGTTCCAAGTATGTTAAATCAGCGAACATCTGCTACTCCAGTAACAGCCTCATACAACGGCAGGTAGGTTTTCTCCAGACCAATTAGTTTTAATAGTGCAAACTAACAGACTGTAGTAACATGGTTATGACAACCAGAATCTCCAGAAAGGTGAGGATGTTACTTTCTAAGCTGTCAATGGTATCAAGGCTTAATTTCTTTTAGTAAGTAACTTACCTAGTTGGAGACAGATAAAGGATCCCTTACATTTTTTTTTTCCTGTAGGGCCTAACTTGACATTGGTAACCAAGGAAACAGGGTCAGCCTTGAAAAATCAAGGAATTCATTATACCTAATAACTGACATAAAAATTACTAGTCATACACTTTTCCTAAACTCAAATCTACTTTTATAAACTAATGTAAATAATGTTTATATAATTTAACTGGTTTTCATTTTTAAAACTGGTAGACTAGACCTTCCTTAAACTTTCAAAAATAAAATGAAGGCTTAACTGGATTTGTGAGGATAAAACATTTTCTTTAACTGTCCTAGAGCAAAGCAGATTAGTCGCCATGTTTTTTGTGCCAATGTAAATTGTAATTTACCAAAAAAAAAAAAAAAAAAAAAAAAAACATAAATTGCTTGGTGTTAGAGAAAAGTTCCCTTGAAAGAAATTTTCCAGTAAATAAAACTTCCCAAATTACCAGTACCATGAGCTGTTTGTCATGAGTAAGATTCAGCATCCTATGTGATCTGTGTGGGAAGAAACCGTGTACTGTGAGCTGTTTGCCATGAGTAAGATTCACCATCCCATGTGATCTGTGTGGGAAGAAACCGTGTACTGTGAGCTGTTTGCCATGAGTAAGATCCACCATCCCATGTGATCTGTGTGGGAAGAAACCATGTCCTCCTGGTGGAGACGTGAAAGAGCTGAACTGAAGTGGAAGTGGTGGTGCAAGAGAGGCCTTCCTGCTCAATGCCCCACCAGGCAGCGGCGTGGAATGCAGCACTTGGTTGCAGAAGCCCTTTGTCCCTTACCTGTATACGTGGACAGACAGTCAAGTTTCTTGTTCTAATTTAAGGTACAGCGTTAATCCTGTGTGAATGGCCAGGAAACTGAGCAGACTCGTGTATAACCATTTGGAACTTTGCCTTCTTAATTTTTCAAAAATCTCTTTCGAACTAATTTCCGTGGAGCTTAAATATGTATTTTGTCACATAACATTGGCTTGTATTTTTTCCCATGTTGGGAACCCTTAATATTTTTAGGACCTGGAAGAAAAGTTGGTAGAAGAAAGCATTCAGTTTTGAATGTTTGGATTTTAAAGTATAGTTTCTGATCCATTTCATCATTTTTTAAAATCATGAGTATACTTCTAAGGAGTAAAATACTGGCATCACTTAGACCAAGTGTTCTGTTACAGCAAATTTGCCCTGTTTTACAAATTCCTTAATCTGTTATGCAAGGAATTCTCATACACATTGTCACTTTAAATTACCACGGTACATTATTTTAATAATCACAAGATTTAACATGTTAAAAAAAGATACCACAAATAAATAACAAAACTGGAATGCTTATCAAAGTTACAACAGACATAATATTCAGCTGAGAATCACTTCAACAGAGTAAAGCTCTAAAGACAGCAAACAAAAAAAAAACATTTTTTTTTAATTCCACTGATAATGTACTTCAGCTTTTAATATACTTTCTCCTCTAAAACCAAGCTGACAAGACAGGAAAATATTACTGGTTTTGTTATTACAAAAACAAGTGAGAACTTTTAATTCACAAAGGATGAAAACACAAGACATTAATCTCACTGTACATACAATATTAAAATAAACAGATTACCATAGACAAAACATTAAAATCCTGGTCACATATAAATCACTCACTTTCAAACATTGATGAAGAAATAAAAAGTGTACATGGGGGCAGAGAAATGTTGTCATGGAAGAGATAAGGTGTGAAATGAGGAACATATATTTGCCACAGGGAACACTGGATTCAGTTGATTTTTAAAAATGAGGTATAAGAGTTGCCAGTGAATGCAAAAACAAAAAAAATTAAAAACCAAAACGCACATTTCCAATGGAAAAATCTCTAAACCTCTTACAGTTTTATTAGACTTTTCATTTACAGCAGTTAATCTAGAAAAATACATTTTAAAAATATTCAACAGACCATGCTCCCTGTAACAAAACCTTTCAAACTGTTTTATTATACAAATCAATCTACATTATAATTCCTGTCTAGCTGCCCAATGGGGCCTACTCACTTATTCTCTCACCCTCTCTCCTGCTCGGCTGAGACATGAAACTATTTGAAATGGCTTTATGTCACAGAAGACATATCTGCCTGCCTCGGCCTCCCAAAGTGCTGGGATTACAGGCGGGAGCCATCGTGCTCAGCTAAAACATTATACTTTTTAGTTTGGGAGGCCAAGACATGTGGATCACCTGAGGTCAGGAGTTCCAGACAGGCATGGCCAACATGGTGAAACCACGTCTCTACTAAAAATACAAAAATTAGCCAGCTGTGGTGGTGAGTGCCTGTAATCCTAACTACTCAGAAAGCTGAGGCAGGAGAATCACTTGAATCCGGGAGGGGGAGATTGTGGCGAGCCAAGATCATGCCACTGCACCCCAGCCTGGGTGACAGAGTGAGACTCTGTTTAAAAAAAAAAAAAATGACAAAACGAATCAATAAAGATTTATACTTTTATTGTGTCACTTTTGCTGTGAAGTGGCTGTTCTACCAGAAAACTGCAATTCTCGGCTCTGCTCACATTGACTCTCCTCAGCATAGTGACTGGAAGTGATGTGTGGATAAAAAACAAATGTGTCTTCTTTGCATTTTTTTAAATCTATTGGCTGAAGAAAGAGGAGAATGCAGATAGAAAATTTAAAAAAACAAAACAAAAAACCTAATCTCTGAGTAATCATGAAGAAGTTTTCGTAACCAGAAATAAACCAAAGGAAATGGTGGTGTAAGCAAAACATGTATTATTCTGCTAAGCCTTTGAAACTTTAGGGTTTATTAGTACGACAATCTACATTGCTTTAGCAAACAAATGCGTCTTTCAGTTTTAATTCTTCTAGATATGATTCAATTTCCTGATCAATCTAAACTGAGAGACAATAACACTTATTAAAATTAAAGACGTGGGGAAAATGTGTTGACTAAAATAAGATAGTCAATAAGAGACAGACAAAACAAAGTAAAATGTTCTTCAGAAGTAGAAGAGAGAAGGAAACAGTTCATTGGACATTAAATTATACTTTTTAAAGATAAAAGTTATCTAAAGACCTTTTTCAAAATAATGTAAATCTACATGAAAGTACTAAATGTATAGATTAAGTGTACAACTTTAAAATGTTTAAGTTGGTAATTTTATGTTTTTAAAATATTTACATCTATCAAAAAAGTTACATTTAAAACAATTACTTAGAATAACAAATGTTTTTTTCACACAACAACATATATTCAAACAATAAATAGATGTTAATTTAGGTGCCTTTTTGACTACTCATCTAGACAATAAAACACTGACAACCACTAGAGAAAAGAAATAAATGAGATAATTAATAACAAAATGGGGCAATATGTATACAGGCAAATATCACATAAGTAATTTTTATAGGCAATGGAAATGTCTGAGTTATGGGGCCGGGCACGGTGGCTCACACCTGTAATCACAGCACTTTGGGAGGCCAAGGCAGACAGACCACGAGGTCAGGAGTTTGAGATCAGCTTGGCCATCATGGTGAATCCCTGTCTCTACTAAAAATGCAAAAAACTAGCTGGGCATGGTGGCGTGTGCCTGTGGTTCCAGCTGCTCAGGAGGCTGAAGCAGGAGAATTGTTTGAACCCTTCATGCGGACGTTGCAGTGAGCGGAGAATGTGCCACTGCACTCCAGCCTGGGCAACAGAGCATGACTTCACCTTAAGAAAAAAAAAAAAAAGTCTGACTTGTTTTCTAAAATTTGCCCAAGTGAAAGCCAACAGTTTATATTTGAATTAAATATCACATTTTAACAATTAATACAGAGTGAAAAATTACCATCCAAATCATAAATGTAAGGTTAAAAACAAAAACAGAAATAATCAAAAGAAATCTGTATGATTAAAACCATGCAGTAAAGTGTAGTTAAAAACAAAACATGTTGACCTATAAAATACTGAATATTAGCATAGATATATCAGAAAATAATTCTTTAAATAACTACAGTTTTCAAATGTCACTATGAACACATAAAAATTTGGCATTTTATTGGCATGCAATGTATAGCAGTAAAATTTAACAAAAAATGAATTATAAGAATTAGTAAAAGACTAATGAAAATGGAACCTTTTAATTAATAAGTAAAGATACTAGGTAACTTTGTTATTAATATGTTGGTGCTATCACACAAACTATAAGATCTATAACACAGCCATATGAACACAAGAAAATAATATTGCAAAGCAAAAAATAATATAAATTTTCATAATACTGTGAGAGTAATTATATATAAAATAAATATTCAAATTCAATTGTATCATTATTTAGGTATTGGTTGAGATAAATGAATGATTTCTGTAATGGTAGTGCATGAATTACTTTTAACTCAGGGATAAAAGCTACAGGACAAAAGTATTCAAAATACATATAGCTTAAGTAATTTGTTATTAGACACACAATATAAAAAATGTAAAGTGTGATATGAATCATGTATTGAAGAGAGTAAAACTGTTGGGTGTTTCTACACATAGAAGTTGAATTGTTATTATCTTAAGCTAGACTGTTATAACTATGAGATGTTTTATGTAAGTCTCTTGGTAATTAACAGAAAATTTGTAGTATATACACAAAACAGAAAAGGAATCAAATCGCAAGGCATAGTGGCTCACGCTTGTAATCCCAGCACTTTGGAAGGCCAAGGTGGGGGGAGTCACTTTATGTTGGGAGTTTGAGACCAGCCTGACCAACATGGTGAAACCCCGTCTCTACTAAAAATACAAAAATTAACTAGGCATGATGGTGGATTCCTGTAATCACAGCTACTCAGGAGGCTTAGGAAGGAGAATTGCTTGAACCTGGGAGGCGGAGGTTGCTGTAAGCCATGACCTAACTATTGCACTCCAGCCTGGGCAATAAGAGTGAAACTCAGTCTCAAAAAAAAAAAAAAAAAAAGAAAGAAAGAAAGAAAAGAAAAAGAAGCTGACAGGCAATCCTATGTTTGTCTTTTTACTCACATGTATGGTGATAATGTACTCCAAATGCAAATTTAAGTAAAAATGCAGGCTTGGGTGGTGTGCTTGTAATACAAGCACTTTGGGTGGCCAGGGCAGGAGGATCGCTTGAGAAAAGGAGTTCAAGACCAGCCTGGGCAAGATAGTGAGACCTCGATCTCCCAATCTCCTGAACTCTACAAAAAAATTTAAAAATTATCCAGGTGTTGTGGTACACCCCTCAAGAGGTTGAGCCCTGGAGTCTGAGGTGGCAGTGAGCTGAGATCATGCCACTGAACTTCAGCCTGGGTGACAGAGCAAGATCTTGTCTCAAAAACAAACAAAAAAAAAAAATGCAAGTGGTGCCAACATAAGCCTAGTTTTTTTTTTTTGGAGTCGGTGTTTTGCTTTTTGCCCACGCTGGAATACAATGGCATAATCTTGGCTCACCGCAACCTCCACCTCCCTGGTTCAAGTGATTCTCCTGCCTCAGCCTCCCAAGTAGCTGGAATTACAGGTGAATGCCACCATGCCTGGCTAATTTTGTATTTTCAGTAGAAACAGTGTTTCACCATGTTGCCCAGGCTAGTCTTTTTGTTTTATTTTTGTTTTTTGAGACAGAATTTCACTCTTGTTACCCAGGCTGGAGTGCAGTGGCATGATCTCGGCTCATGGCAACCTCTGCCTCCTGGGTTCAAGCAATTCTGCTGCCTCAGCCTCCCGAGTAACTGGGACTACAGGCACGTGCCACCATGCCCAGCTAATTTTTGTATTTTTAGTAGAGACGGAGTTTCACCATGTTGACTAGGATGGTCTTGATCTCTTGACCTCGTGATCACCTGCCTCGGCCTCCCAAAGTGCTGGGATTATAGGCGTCAGCCACCGTGCCCGATCCCCAGGCTAGTCTTGAACTCGTGTTATCTATTAATCCACCTGCCGCCTCTTTCTCCCAAAGTGCTAGGATTACAGGCGTAAGGCACGGTGCCCGGCCATTTTTGTTTTGTTTTGCTTTTGTTTTTGTTTTCTTTTGTTTTGTTTTTATGAGACAAAGTCTCCCTCTGTCGCCCTGGCTGCAGTGCAGTGGCGTAATCTCAGCTCACTGCAACCTCTGCCTCCCAGCTTCCAGGTTCAAGTGATTCTCCTGCCTCAGCCTCCCGAGTAGCTGAGATTACAGGCACGCATCACCACACCTGGCTGATTTTTATATTCTTAGTAGAGATGAGGTTTCACCACATTGGCCAGGCTGGTTTTGAACTCCTGGCCTCAGGTGATCTGCCCACCTCAGCCTCCCAAAGTGCTGGGATTACAGGCATGAGCCACTGTGCCAGGTCCTCAACATATGCCTAGTTAATAAAATTTACTAGATTTTGATAATAAAATACAGAAATAGAACAGGTGCAGTGGCTCAAGCCTGTAATTCTGACTCTTTG